>QTSX02001519.1:142556-299199 GCA_014839935.2 Entomophthora muscae | reverse complement strand
TTTTGCCCCTGTGGGCAGCGCTCCTGGACTGTGTCTTCAATATTTAATAGCACAAAATTGTCCAGATAGATGTCTGCATGGCTGGCTGGGTAGACTGAGGCCTGGTGCCTGTGTTTCTGGATGGCCTTGAGGGCAGTGGAGTTACCTTCCATATGGTGGCTCAAGAAAATCTGATAGAAGGAATTTAAGCTGTACCTAAGAGTCCAGCAATTCAATAAAGATATGGCTATACTCATAGCCATTGGTGTAATCAGGGTTTGTCTGATAATAGACAAAACCCTTTTCCAAACAGCCAGAAACACACTAATGATCATCCCCTTCTTGACCTTCTTCTTTTCATTTTTCTTGGGGGCTTTTTCTTGCTCACTGAAATTTTCAAAAGCAATTAAAAATTTGTAATATAAGATGAGCATGATCTTATCAGAAAAATTTGTCAGGAATCAGACAAGAGCAGATTTAATGACAGGGGCATATGGGAAATCCTTGCTGCCATCCCATTGGTTCCTGCTGAAATTGGTCAACACCAGAACCAAGGTCACTTTCCCATGCATCCAGAGCTACACCAGGCACTCAAAAACCCATATACCATGGTGCACAAGTTGTTTCTGGACCTGGGTCATGGAAAGCTTAGGGTTACACTGCAGGAGACCAAGCATAATTGGGTATGACTTGTTGATCTGGGACTCTGGGGCCTTCTTTGGCTTCTTGGCTGTCCTAATCAGGTTTCCCTTGTTCATCAAGTTGTTAAATTCCTGCATTATAGTGGCTTGGGTAAATTGCAATTGGGTGGCAATCTGTTCCCAGGTCAGGCCATGCTGGTTGAGTGCCACAATTTCCTGAAGAATTTGGTTAGTAATGATTTGGCGCTTAGTGTGCTGGGCCACAGTGTAATATCCAGTTAGGGTAGGTACTACTTGCAGCAAGTATGGTAGGAGGTTGGCAAATTGGAAGCCAGTCAGGGCGGTGATGATTGGGTAGATGGTCATCAACCAACAGAAGGCCTTAGCATGGAGGTTGTATCTTCCGAAGCTCCTGGCAAAGTACATTAACACATAGTACATGGAGGTGTACACTGCAATGGACAGCGTGAAATGTGGGGACACCAGGGGAGGCCAGGAACTAGAGTTGGAGGAGATGAGTTGTCCAGGGTCATAGTGAGGATCATGACCTAGCCCTTCTGGTGAGGGGCCAAAGAACTCTGGTCCTTGTTGATAGCCTCCAATCCCAAGGCAAGCTGTAAGCACAGCTGTGAAGATGAGATGGTTCATCTTCATTGAATTGGAGGGAGTTTGGCGGGGACTAACTAGTTTTAAAGTTGACTTAAGTTTTAAGTGAATTTAGCTTTTATGAGGGTATTAGGCTCAATAATAGAACAAGCTATTACTGAGGAGGGGTCCCTTATTTATAGTGCTTCCCACTTGCAAAGTTTTGTAAGTGGAAATGAAAGCAAGGGATTGGAGAACCCAAAAGTTTGGACAAGGTGATTGGGAATTGGGGTTTGAGAAGGTGGCCAAATTCTTGTTCTTTGACAATCTGTTGGGGGTTTTGTCAGGATTGACAATTCTTCCTCTCTGGAAACCCGGGCCTGGGAGAAGGAATCAAACCCTGACCCTGGACCCCCCTGGGCTGCCAGGCCTGTGGACCGCAGGACTGCCCGCCCGCATTTTTCTGGAATTGAGCCCCCACAAGCTGATACTGAGAATGTTGACCCATGCAGTAAAACAAACCAAACCAAGGAAATTATTGCACCAAATGGAAGACTAATCACAGCACCTAATGGAGGTACTGATTTGGCAACTATTAGCTTCATGAACTAGAAGTCTATACCAGCAATTAATCAAGAACCAAACCTGGAAAGAGGCACAGGCCTGCGGCCTGGTCCCATGACCACAACACTAAAGCAAAATAATCAGGTAGCCAAATTGAGATTTTTGACCAATGAAAGAACTCCTGGGCCAAGTGCCGTTTTGCTGCCTTTGGACCCAAGCACCCAGTTCCCCTGGCCCTGCCCTTCCCAATGCCCTGATGATTCCCCTCATGGAAAATGTTAAGTTTAGAGGTGGGGTACTATATAGACCAAAGGATTCTGCGCTCCAAACTTATCACCATTTTTGAATAAAGGTTATGTTATTTTGGCTCACACAGCTATTGCTTTATTTTGTATTTGCTGTCTACCAATTCAGTTTGAGATCTCCTGGCCCGCCTGCCCTGTCACCCGCTGTTTTCTGTCCTCCTGGTGTACCCTTTGGACCCGTCCATTTTACCAACTATCCTCTTAAATCTGAATACAAGGAATACACCCCAGAAAAGATACTCAAACTTGATCCTTTGGCCCGCATACAATCTACAATTAGATGCAACCAACAAGGCCCATGGATATTTTCAACACCCAAGTTGTTCAGAGGGAAATTCAACTATCTCCCTGCTTACGACCTGCCCATGAAACCGCCTGTGACCCCAAAACCTATGCCCACTTCCTTGCCTGACCTCCCAACCAACCATTCTGGCAAGCTGTTTGGGATTGTGTACATCACCCTCACAGGGGTGATTGACACTATAATCCTGGCCGCTGGCCTGTGGTCCTGGGTGGGGAAGTCCGCCTCCTATCTTTTAAAGTTAGCTCCCCTCTTGTGGTGGGCATTGTCCGCAAAAAAAACCGGCCTGAGTTACCCCTGAAAATGACGGGCCAACCGCCCAAGACTGGATCCCTGACAGGTTTGACCATTCTTGCCTAGAGCCAATTATTTTCCCTGGGTGTGGAGTCAGGTGATGATAAAGACTCATGAAACTTTCAAAATCTATTTTTGTTTTGAAAGGCTTAGTTTGGCTGGGGTCTGGGCTCAAGCATGTGGGTTAGTCCTCTGAATCACGTTGGTTTGGAGTAAAATTATTTTTAACTTTTGAAACCTGATTTGTCCCCTCTTCTGAAAGGTCAGAATAATTTGTAGAACCTGAACCCTGGATTTGCCCTTCTTCTGAAGGGCAGGAATTGATCAATGTTTTTCCCCCTACAATCAGGGACTTTTTTGATTAGTTTCAGGTTATGGGGGCTTCTGATTGGCTGTGAGATGGGACCTGGGACCCAGGTGGGTGGCTGGCAGCTAGCTGGGACCCGGGGAGCAAGTGGGTGGCCAAGTGGGTGGCCAGCAGGGGCCTGGCTGGGAGGCTGGCAGGCAGACAGGGGACTGGCGGCGGGCCCGCTAGTGCCAGGCTGGGCAAGCGGGTGGCTGGTGGGGGGATTGTGGGCAGCTGGCTGGGCGGTGGGGGTTCAGTGGGCAAGCGGGCAGTCGGCGGGAGGCCCGCTGGCAGCTGGCTAGGTGCAGGAAGGCTGGCAGAGGGTGCTGGCAGGCATCTGCGCGGTTGCGGCAGGCGCCTGCTTGGATGATAAAATATTCCAGCAACTATTAGATTCTGTTTCCTCCTTTATTTGATTTTTATTTTCTCCAAATAAAGGGGGAAATCCTCATTAAATTTTGCCTTTTTAATTGGACATTCTCCTATTCTTTTCCAAAATTGCCCCTCAGTCAGAATTTGATTTATGTCATGAATATTCCTGACACGCAGGAGCTGTAACCTGATTGGCTATAGGGGGAAGGTTGGCTTGTGGCAGGAAGTTATTCCAAATCAAGGTAGCCATCCTGATTGATTGGTTGATGGACAGCTTGTGTGAGGGTGGGTATGGGAGCAGGGGCAGAGCTAGACACTAAGTGACTACTGAACAAGTCAAAGCCATAAGGGTCAGGTACAGGTCAGCTTCCTTGTTACCCACATCAAAGGCTTGGGTGTAAACAGGTGCCTCCACATTCTGAGCCTCACCTCCATTAAAGCTGGCTTGGCTTCTGGTGCTGTTGAAAATGTTGCTAGTAAACACCATCTTAAAATAAACCTAGAATAAAGTCACTAAAAGTAAAAGCTTAAAATTTTATGATTTATTTTAATTTTAATCCTGACTCTATATTTGAAAAGTTCTTGAAACCATTATACACAAATAAGAAGCCATGAAAATGAATAAAATACCTCCTTTCCCAAATTAGATAGCTGTTTATTGGCTGCTAAAATGGTCTTTTTCTATTTTAGGATAAAAATGCTACACATCGTGTGAGACTTCATTTTGTTTGGTGTTTGTGAAATCTGGCTTCTAGGTTGCTTTATTTCTGTTTCATTTTAGTCCCCCTGTTGGTGCCTCATCTGAATCCTGATAGGGTTATAATATATTCTGGAATAACCCTAATCTATTTTACTAGTTATACCAAGTTATTTTATTTGTAGTTTGAACTACAGTGGTTGATGTTTGATATAATTTCATATTTTGTGCTGGTGATATTACATTTCTTGTTTTAAATTTCACCAGTTCACCAAAAATACTTAAATTATTTGCTATCTGAGATTTGCCTGACTTAGAGTTTGGTTAAATCTGAGTCCATTTTGGTCAAATCTGAGTTATTTTTGCTTAGCACCATAGCTTTGAAAACTACTGTACCAAAAGCAAACACCTGCTGATATGTAATCTGTGTTGTTCACAACAGTGTTAATTGTGATAATGTATTTACTATTGCTTTTGAGATAGCATAATTTGAGATGTCATACTCTACCAAGCTAGTATCAAATGAAAGGGGATAACAGCAATTTTTAAGTGCAAGCTGGAGCCCAACCTGCTGGGGATTATAACTGCTTCACTGAACAGAAACATATCGATGCAGGATACAGTAATTTCCAAAGCTATGGCGCTAAGCAAAAAAAACTCATCTGTGAGCGAAAATAACTCAGATGAAAATGAAATCAACTCATCTGAAGGTGAAATGAACTTAGATGGAAACGAGACAGAAGTAGGGCTGCGGCGTCCCACCCCTGGATAAAGATCTTCTTTTGTCCGGCATTCTGGAAGATCGGATTTAAAATCAGCTTTAAATAGAAAATATACTACCTTCCACATTTTCATAAACTTCGGACAGAATCCGGGTTTTGTCCGAGGATGGGACGACGCAGCCCTAGACAGAAGTGAACCCAAATCTACTGTTAATCAACATAAATTTATTGGCTATTGATTTCGTTTACATCTGAGTTATTTTCATTTGAATCTGAATTGTTTTCGCTTAGCGCCATAGCTTTGAAAGCTACGTATATAAACTTGGCATTTCAAAACTTCTAATTCTCAGGCACATCAGCATACGGCTAAAGCTAGCAAATCTATCTTATTTGGCTTAAAGCTAATGTCAACTCCAAATAGAGATGAAGCTGGTTCTCCAGCTTATACTTCCAACCCCGCCATCATACTTGACGATAGCACGTTTCCTAACTTAGCTCGAAGTCAGAGTGACTTGGGTAATGCAACTGCAAGCTCTCCAAGTGGAGGTTCTTTAAGTCATCTTAAAGATTATACTCTATCTACTTCTTCTCCAGGATCGCCTAGCCCGAAAAGTTTAAAGCGATCCCAACAAACCAATCCAATTACTTCAAGCAGTTTACAGACAGCAAACATTGCCACACATATTAAAGCCAACAGCCCTCCAGGATCAAAACAACAAGAAAACAGTCAAAACTTTTCTGATGATATAGAATACGCTGACCATGGTCACTGTCACTCATTTTATCAGCAGTTAAGTATTCACGTTGACCAGCCTGTAGTAGCCATGTCAATATCTCCTTCTAAGCGCGACATAGTTCTTGCTAGGTATGAGTTTTTTATGAGTCTAGTAATAAATGATCTATTAATGCTTCTATTTTATTTTGTCAACAAGTGTTTTTAATTAAGGTCATGAAAATATGTTTACCTAAAAGCTATCGACTTTACATATTGAAGCTTTGTCTGTATTATATTTTGATAGCCCCAACGATTTTTAGGTTCATATTAACATATCATCAAATAAAGAGTCATTTAAACACGAGTTTATTAACTTTTAAAAGACTACATCAAATACTCATTTAAAAATTCCTGTTTTAATTAGTCGCCAGGGCTTGTTTATAGTAGACCTTGAAAGCCCATTTGATCCACCACGAACTCTACCTTATTTTTCAAAATGGGAGGTATCAGAAGTTCAATGGAATCCTCATCCCTCACGCGACACTTGGATTGCCACAACGGTATGGTGATGATGTTCCAACTGAAATTTAATGGGGTTACTGGCTTTCATTATAGTGCAGCAGCAAGTTACTTGTTTGGAATCTTCTTCAGCCAAAGTTAAACTCAGTAGAATTTACCCTTTCGGGGCATGGACGGGCCATCAGTGACATCTGTTGGAGCAACCATCATCCTGAGATCCTTGGCTCAGCCTCACTCGATACCTCAGTCAAAATTTGGGACCTTCGAGTCAATCCCCGAAGTTCTGTTCACACCCTTATGAGTTGGAATATGGCGGTTGCTCAAGTTGATTTTCATCACCACAATGAACATCTCCTTGCGACAGGACAGGAGTCAGAACTTCGAATTTGGGATGTCCGGGTAAAGCAATTCAAGTAGATTTTTTTCACAATTTACAGAAGGGTTCTCATGCCGTCCATATTGTGCCTGCACACGATCGCAAGATCGCAAATATCAAGTGGAATCACACTTGCAGCAACGAAATTCTTACCTGTAGTTATGACAAAACCATCAAGGTATTCACGAGTGTACATGTATGTTTAAAAATAGTTCTGGGATGTTGAAGACCTTTCTTCCTACAAAAGCATTATAGAGACGAAGCTTCCTGTAGGGCGAGCTAGATATACGGTGGGTTGACGTTAATTGGATGTTTCTAAACTTTAAAAGCCTTTTGGAAGGGGAGTGGTCAGCTTTCCTTTGAGAAATGAAAATGATTTGTATTTGTGGGATAAGGACAATCCCGCAAAGCCCGTTTTCCGATATCAGGGCCATACTGACATCGTCAAAGATTTTGTTTGGCGCATTCATGGCAACAAAGACAGCAGTGGACAGTCAGGTATATGCACGTGTTGATCATAGCTGATGTCAAAAAGATGAACGTGAGTTTCAATTGATTACGTTTTCCTTGGATAGACAGCTTCGGCTTTGGCCGGCTAGCGAAGCTCAGATGAAGGTAAGTCGATAACGACGTAGTTCTAAGCGGCTAGGCTGTTGGGCATCAGCCCAATCGTGCGCCCTCCAACGACGGAAAAGCGGTTACAGCCAGTAGTTTCTCCTACCGCACACCACGGCATAGCACTATTTCAATTCCTTCTCCTATTGCTCAGCTTCACCCGACTTGGAGTCTCCGTCGCAAGTCCACTTTTGGAGACATAATGGGAGGAACTTCGCCGCCGGCAGAGAATACACTGCTGTCAGCATCTCCCCGCTCGATTCTCCCGCTTGTGCCACAACGGCCCCATCGTACCTATGATTTCATGGCTACAGACGCTGCGTCTGGGTGGATGCGTTTAGGGGAGCCCTCGGGTGCTGCGGAATGGATTGTACGCTCGCTAGCCGAGGAGTTCAGTATGGTATCTCAGCTATTCAAGCGTGTCAAGTTTGAGAAGGTAAATGTTTCTGGGCGAACATGTACAATCACATTGCATGGGCCGTGGGCTAAAGATGGAGGGCCTGCTTTCCTGCGAATCGGAATGCGGTTCCCTGAAGATTATCCCAATCAAGCTCCACCGCAATTCGAGTTACACAAGTCTGGTATGATGTCTATGGCAAACCGTGCTGGTATTGTCGACAGTCTCCATCGAATAGCCCAGTCGTACGTAGCAAAGGGCACTCATTGCTTGCAGGCGTGTATCAGTTATCTCCTTGGAGAAAAACCTCCGCTAGATGCTGATTCCGATCTATCGGATGAAGAAACTCGACTACGACGTCGGCTGCCGGGAGCACGTGATGGCAGTGGGCTTGAGCGCGATGACCACAATATCCCATTCCCGCGCATGTGTGGTGGGGTTTTCGGCAGCAACGGGCAGTTGGTGCTGTACTTCTCATCTTTGAATGCATCGCCGATGGCTGATGGAGCTCCTTCAATGCGCGGATTGCTACGAAGTTCATACTATCAGACACATCCCCGCTCCTACGAATCACTAGAGATCTTTCGAACAATGACTAGGCTTCCACCGCGTATTATCACCCGGCCATCCGACCGGCCTTCTCCAACTTCCGAGGATCCTGACGATCTCGATGATCTGCTGACTATCCCTTCACTATTTTATCGCCCCAATAGCCATCATTTGGCACAGCCACCTGCAGCTATTTTTACTGCAGCAGCCGAAGATCTACAGCCTCCCACTGATTCCCTCAAAGGTAATATCGTTTGTATCAAGTCCGTGCCTGGCATCGCACCCGCCGATATCGGACTGGCCCAAGCCTACCGTGCTTACGGGGGAACGCTGGCCCAAGCTATTGCATACAACCGTGCCGCAGCCAAGGCACGTGGGCGCAAGGACCTCACCCGCATGTGGAAGACGCTTATACTCATTTTGTTAATCGTGGCCCCAGGGAACAAGCATCAAGTGCCCTACATATCTATGCGATGGGGCAGCCATCCCCTCGGCAGCCAGCTGTTGTGCAGCATCCTAAGTCACTTTGAGGCTCGGGGAGACTTTCAAACTCTTGCCATGCTGGCCTGCATTCTAGACTTGGTCAACACTTCACCCTCTAGCCCTACTGTCAGCCCTCCCGCTCGCATTTCTTTAGACTGCGAGAGCCCCAAAGATTACTTCAGCTCATCATTCTTCCACAAACCTAAATCCAACACCTTACCTATTACAGCATTCCCTAAACCTACTGCCACCCCCTCGCCCCTCCCGTTCTCAAGGCATCGCGCCACCTCCTCACGCACCTCCGAGGTCCATCTCTTTGATTACACTGGTGCTCTTTCAGTCCAAGATACTGGCGAGTTTTCCGAGGATGCGTTTGAGGGACCTGGGAGCTTATCGACGGCTGCCTCTGTCAAGTCCGACTTTGTAGCCTCGACTCCTCACGCTGGGCTTCTCACTCAAGAATATGCCTCCAAGCTTGTCCACTACCGGCTATTATACGCAGATACATTGTATCGGTGGGGAATGCTGGTTCAACGGGCCGAACTTATGAAGAATCTTGTTCACGACCCCCACGTCCACCAAGGCCTGGACTTTAGGCCCACCTGCCACAGGTGTTTCAGCCATCTTCAGACTTATTCTCGCGATGCCTTCCAATATCCCCTCAACGCGAACTCCTCAAAAGAAGGCTGGATCTGTCTTCGATGCGACCGTCCCCGACAGTTCCCTAAATGTTGCATCTGCAGCCTTGCGGTCAAAGGTAAGCTTGTTTTGTTTCTGCAAATTGATTCTCCAGGCATTTCTAGCTTTTGTATCAAATGTGGCCATGGCGGCCACTTTGATCACATGCAAGAATGGTTCCAGGACTTTAAATATACTGAGTGCCCAACAGGTTGTGGTTGCACCTGTGTCACTAATCAGAATGGTACTGTAAAGAGGTAAAGAAAGCCCTGATTCTGTATGGCATATTATATTGGCCTTGGCAAATGTTCAATGAGATTCCCTGCTATGTATGGAGCAAATAAAATGTCTGTCAATCACCAAGCAATATATATTGTTGAAAGGGTTATTCAGCATGTTATCTTGGTATAACACCCAATTTGAATATGTCCAGGTAGTTTGCTGATTGGTCTAGATCCTACCCACACAAAGGTCACCAATGACGTGCTCTCAATTTCAGTCAATCTAGAGTCTCCAGCAGCACTTGTCAAATTATCAAAAATGCAGAATGAAGCACAATTTTGTTTACAAACAAATAAAACTATTGCGCAAAGAATCAAGACTAGACTCGTTGAGTATCATCCTGGGCATTACATTTCATAGAGTTTTGGGCGTGTAAGAGAATATTTTTTAAAGAAATCTCACAAATAGATCAAAACCACACAAAGCTCCAAGGTAATAATTTCTGACAGTGCCTCTTCTAGTGGCAAAATCTGTTCATGCTTTAGCCTTGCTTTCTGCTTTTTCAGAAGCCAATCAGAAGTTTATAATGGTGCAATCAAGCTATTGAACAAATGGAACATTATTTTTGTTGTTATGCCTAAGCGCCAGATTGATTATTTTATAACATAATCACATTACTCATATTCAAATCATCCAGAAAGCTTAAAATACAATCAATTCCAAATCTTTAATTGATCTTGGGCTTAGATGGATTTTTTACAAAAAATAATTCATTGATTTTAGAATTGAAACTTGCAACTATCAATATTGCTAAAAATATCTTAAGTGCTACTACAAACCAAAAATATTTATGATGAGTTGCATGGGGGAGTAATAGCAGCCCCAAAGCTATAAATGCTATTACCCTATCTTTGGCTCATCATAAACATTCTTAGTTTTTTTCAGAAAAAAAGTTGTTGCTTTTGAAAGACTGATAACTCTATTTGAAATACATCTTCTAGTAAGCCTCCCTACTTCATGAAGTTGTCCCAATACACCACTAATATCTTTGGATATTCTTTGTTTCTCTGGTATTGCCATGTGATTTCAAATGATACAGTAGTTTTAAAAGGTACAGCGACAACCAAAAAAACCTCAGATTTAAACAAAATGATTTCAGATTTGAACAAAATCCAAGTCACACAAGATTCAGGATTCAAATAATTTAAAATATTTTTGGTTAATAAATGAACTTTCAAACAAAAACAAAATTTCACTAGCCCATTATACAAAATTATATCAAACATCAAGCGGTGTAGTTCAAACCACAAACAAAATGAACTGACACAACAAGTGAAATGGATGGATGCTATTCCGGAGTATATTATAATCCAAGCAGGATTCATATGAGGCACTGACAGAAGGACTAAAAAGAAACAAAATTTGAGCAATCTAGAAGCAAGATTCCACAAGCACAAAAAAAATGAACTCACACAAGGTGTGTAGTATGAGCAGCCTAAAATAGAAAAATAACAGTTTAACAGCCAATCAACAGCTATCCAATTCAGGAACAGAGGCATTTTATTCATTTTCATGGCTCCATATTTGTATGGAATGGTTTTGAGAACCTTCCAAATATGGACTCAAGATTACAATAAAATTAAATCATTAAATTTTAAAATTTCTACTTTTAGTGATTTTATCCTAGGTTTTTTTTCAATATGGTTTTCAACAGCAACATCTTCAACAGCGCCAGCAGCCAAGACAGCAGCAGCCAAGCCAGCTTCAATGGAGGTGAGGTTCAGGGCGTGGAGGCACCCCTTTATACCCAATCCTTTGAGGCGGGTAACAAGGAAGCTGACCTGTACCTAACCACCGACCCCTATGGCTTTGGCAGGTTCAGTAGTCACACAGTGTCTAGCTCTGCCCCTGCTCCCGTACCCACCCCCGCACAAGCTGCTCACCAACCAATCAATCAGGATGGCAACCTTGATTTGGAAAATCTTCCTGCCGCTAGCCAACCTGCCCCCCATATAGCCAATCAGGCTACAGCTCCTGCGGCCCAGCACACTAAGCGCCAAATCATTATTAACCAAATTCTTCAGGAAATTATGGCACTCAACCAGCATGACCTGACCTGGGGACAGATTGCCACCCAATTGCAATTTACCCAAACCACTATCATGCGGGAATTCAACAACTTGATAAACAAGGGAAACCTGATTAGGACAGCCAAGAAACTAAAGAAGGCCCCAGAGTCCCAGATCAACAAGGCATACCCAATTATGCTTGACCTCCTGCAGCGGGACCCCAAGTTTTCCTTGACCCAGGTCCAGAAGCAACTTGCGCACCATGGCATTTGGGTATCTGAGCACATGGTGCAGCTCTGGATTTATGGAAAGGTGGGTTCAGTCTGGGTACTTACCAATGTTGCTGTCAACCAAAGGGATGGGTGAGGATTCCCCATATGATCAAGTCATCAAATTCACTCTGGTCTGCTGCTTGACTAGTCTAACAGATGATATTATATTCATCTCCTACTATAAGCTATCCATAGCTTTTGCCAATTTTGGCAAGAAAGACAAAGCCACCACCAAGTGTCAGGGATCCACTCATTGGGAAGCATTTCCCCAATTAAATGGAGAAGAGCTCCCAAGTTGAATTTGATCAGAGTGAAACCTACTGGAATTCCTATCATTAGCATGTGTAGAAGGTGACCAAATAGACAGAATCTTCCCAAGAAGGGAGTGAAGTGGTTGAGAAGATAGTAAACACTGGTGTACCCCAAGACCAACCAGGGGGCCTTGGGGTAGATGATTGGTGGGAATCAAGCAGTTTCAACATAAGGGGCATGTCTTTGACACGGACCAAAACAATACCAAATTGAGTCTTCAGATTTTTCAGTAGGAGTTGGTTCAGGGTTTTTGAAGTTAACATTTGCTTGTCCATAATTGATTAACACACACAAAGTCCAAACAAGGAAGATGAACTTCATGTTGTTGGGGGAACCTTTAGAATCTACTAATCAAGTGTTTAGAATTGAGAATATAGATTTATTGGGTTGATAGGAAATAAAGAAATTGTTGGAGCAATTTGGATGGGAAGAATTTATCAGTTTAAATACTGACTTCAAGTGAGGAAGGGAACATTGTGGTTACCAGGTGAATCTGCAAGAGTGATTTGAGAAGTATTGCCTTGCAGGACTGCGGCAGGCTGCAGCTTGCAATGCAAGAAGAGGCAGGTTGGGATATTGCATTGCAGTATTGTACCTTACTATAGTTGGGGATGGAATCTGGGGCTGGATGAGCATTATTTCTTTGGCTTGGGTGGTTCACTGGGTTTGATTGGTCTCTTGAGCCCCTAAATATCTGTTTTGGATGATTTTTGCATTTACTTTTAATTTGATTGGCAGTTGTATATTTATTGGAGCCAAAATTTAATGCTGAATCAATATCATGGTTGTTTTTGTTGTCTGGAGCCTTAGTTTTTTTATTTTGAAATGGAATTTATGTTTTGGCCTGGATTTCCACGTTTGCTTTTGATTTTGCTTTTGAAATTGATTCTACTACATTCATTTATCAATTTCAAATGTGTTTTCAAATTGATTTCATTAAAAGATTTGGTTTTTTCCTTGGTTTCTAATTTAGCATTTAAAAATGCAACTTATGGTTTCTTAATCATTTTAAAACAATTAAGATCTGGTTTCCAATTTGTGTTAGGGATAGAATCCCTTACACTAGTCTCCCCTAAGGCCCCGTCTCCCCCTCTTGCCTGGTGGTACTGGTCAACAAGGTTCTGGCAGTTGGTCAAGTTCTCAATGGGTTCCCAGCTGTTTGATTCCATACCATAGCCTACCCATTTGATCAAGTAGTGTGGTTGGTTACAGATCATTTTGTCATCAATGATTTCTTCAACCTCCCATTCAGGAAGATGATTCATTACCAGAGGTGGGGGGTTCCATTTGGCCTGGGAGAGATCTTCTGGAGATCTGTGGTAGCAACTGAGAAGACTGACATGGAAAACGTCATGGGCTGTAAATCCTTCCGACAGGCAGACTTGGTAGGTCAGGGGGGGAATTTTTTGTATTACTTCCAAGGGGCCTATCTTCTTGGGTCCCAATTTTTGGCATGGCCGTTTGATGTGTAGGTTGCAAGCGTCTAGGAACACCAGGGATCTGGGGAAGTATTTGTCAGGCTCTCTACAGTGTCTGTCAGCAAACTTCTTATATGACTGAACAGATTTATTTAGTGTGTCCTTAAGTTTAGCTTGAATTGCAGAAAGGTCATTTAGATGCTTGTTGACTTGTGGAACTGGGGTTGTCTCCACTTGAGAAGGGATCTCTTTGGGGTTATATCCATAGTTAGCCTTAAAAGGGAACATCCCAATGGATGTTTGATGACTGGTGTTATAGGCTAATTGAGCTACTGGTAGGAGCTCAGACCAGTTGTTCTGTTTGGCATTGACGTAGTTTCATAAATAAGCCTCCAATACCTGATTAACTCTTTCTGTCTGTCCATCAGTTTGGGGGTGGAATGAAGTGAAGAGGTTGGTCTTGACTCCTAACCCTTTCATCAGGCTAGACCAAAACTTGGATGTGAACTGGGACCCTTGGTCAAAAACAATGTTGTTTGGTATTCCATGATAGGCAAAAACGTTCTTGAGGAGCATCTGGGCGGTCTCTTCTGCAGAGGCAGTGGAGAAGGGAATGAAGATACCATACTTGGTTAGGCGGTCCACCACCACTAGGATTCCTGTATTTCCCTGGATCTTGGTTAGTTCAACAATGAAGTCCATTGATATGGAAGACCATGGTTGAGGAGGGATTGGTAGAGGTTGCAGGATTTCTTGAGGCTTCTGGCACGAGGTTTTGTTTTGACAGCACTCAAGGCACTTGGATATGTAGCTTCCCACTGACTTCTTCATTGAGGGCCACCAGTATCTTTAGGAGATTCTTTTGAGGGTTTTTGTAATACCCCCATGGCCGGACAAAGGAGTGTCATGGAAGGCTTGTATTATTTGTTTTCTAAGAGGACCTTGGGGAACAAACAGGGAGTTGTCATGGAACCAGATGTTGTTTCTTATTTCCAGATTGGCGGTGCTAGTTGGAGGGTTCAGAAGTTGTTCCTCTTGGATCTCTTTATCCAGGTCAGTGTACAAGAACACAGTAGCAATGAGGTTCAGGAATTTAGAAGGTTCCAACACTTGCCAGACGTTGTGTGCATGATAGGAGGTATCAGGGTTGTCAAGGTCTTCTCTGCGGCTAATGGCGTCATGGACAATATTCTTCTTAACTGGAGTATATTCAATTTGGAAGTTGTATGTCATTAGGTCAATAGCCCATTGGGCCAAGTGGGGGCAAACCTTGCGTTTTTCTGTGAAGTATAGGAGGTTTTTATGGTCTTTGCAAATGTGGACTGGGTATTTACTTCCCTGTAGATATCTTCTCCAGTGGTACAAGGCGCGTACAATGGCATATAATTCCTTTTTGTAGACATGATAGTTGGCTCCCTGTCCAGGAGCTTGTAGGAGTAGAACACAACAGGGTAAAGTTCTCCATCCTCCCCAAGCTGGAGCAACCCCGCTCCCAGCGCAAAGTCCAAAGCATATGTATCCAGAAAAAATTGACGCTCTGGGTCCAGGCGTAGTAGCACAGGGGCAGAAGAGAAGGCGTGTTTCAAGGCGTCAAATGCTGACTGAGCTGCAGGATTCTATGTGAAAGGTACTTTGTCTGAGGTGAGTTGTGTGAGAGGTAAGGCAAAAGCTTAGAAGTCTTTGATGAATTTACAACAAAAGTTAGAGAGTCCCAGGAATCCACAAAGCTTGGTGCAGGAGGTAGGGACAGGCCAGTCTGCCATAGCTTGGACCTTGGAAGGGGCAACAGCAAATCCTCCTTCCAAAATGTTGTAGCCTAGGAACTCAATTTCCTTCTTGTAGAATTCAACTTTTTCCAGTTTACAGAACAAGCGAGCTTTGATTAAGGCCTGGAGAACTTCTCAAAGATGGATGAGGTGGGAGTCATGATCCTTAGAGTAGATGAGGATATTGTCCAGGTATACTACTGCGCAAGTATCCAGGAAAGGGAAGAGGACTTCATTCATGAGCCCTTGGAAGGCTACTGGAGCGTTACTTAGACCAAAAGGCATTACTAGGTATTCATATAGACCAAACAGGGGTCTCACAGCAGTCTTCCATTTGTGGCCTTCTGCTATACAAATTTGATGATAGGCGTTCCAAAGGTCAAGTTTGGAGAAAACTTTTGCCCCTGTTAGTCAATTGGTGAGAGTTTCAGCGGAGGGAATAGGGTTTCAATTCTTGATTGTGATGCTGTTGAGGTTTGAGTAATCCACCACAGGTCTTAGGGATCCATTCAATTTCCCCACAAAGAACATAGGGGAAGAGCAGGGGGGTTTGAACAATGCATGGATCCCTTTGCTACATTCTCATCTAGGTATGTTTTCATGGCTAAACTCTGGGCACAGGTTACTGGATAGAGCTTATCCCATGTGGGTACTGATCCTGGTACTAAATCAATACATAGGTCTGACTCTCTGCAACTAGGTAGTTGGGAACAGGAGGATTCACTAAAGGCTTCTGCCAGGTCCTGAAGTTCTGGAGGGACCTGGGCTTGGGATATCTCCTTCAAGGCGGCAAGGACGTTGAGGGTGTCTTCTGCAGTCAAGATTCCCTTGTGTTCTGTTTGGTCAAAGGGAATAGACATATTTATCCCTTCTTTCTGAATGGAGAATGTCATTGAGTCCAGATCTAATACAGCCTTGGCAGTCTTGGCCCAGGGGAAGCCCAAAATCAGAGGAAACACCAAATTTGACAATGAAGACACTATGATGTCAAATTGGTTATTCCCTACCTTGACCCCTAGGTTCCCCTCTATTTTAGTTACTCTGGTGTGTGACTTGTCAGCGAGGGTTACCCAAGCAGAAAGTCATTCTTGGAATCCTAATTGCTGGGCCAAGGAGCTACTTATGAAGTTTCCCATAGCGCCCGTGTCCAATAAGGCCTTTACTTCCTGAGAGGTTTTAGCATCACCTAGCTTGACTGGTAATAGGGCATAAGATTGAGAGGGTTCTTTATTGGAATAACTGTCTAGAAGAGAAATAGGAGGCTGTACCTTGGCCAAGGCTTGGCAATCCCTGGCTGAGTGTCCCGCTTTGCCACAATACATACAGAGTCCCAGTTAGGTTTGACATTGTTTCTCTTCTGTCAAAAGTTGGTATCCTCCACCCTCCTTGGGGATCAGTCCTTTGGGGATCTCTCCTTGAACCTTTGAGAGGGGTTCTGTTCTCCTTAATAACGTTTGCAGGCAAGGAGGCAGGGTTCTGGGGTTTGGCTCAAGACAGGAGCTGCTTCACTTTGGCGGACCACTTGATTAATTCCTTGACCATGGAGTCAAACTTGGTTAGCAGTTCATGATGGGCAAGGAAATTCTTCAGTTTAAAGGAGAGTTTTTACAGAACAGGTAGCAGGCCTTGTTGTTGCTCATCCCAATGGCATTCTTGAGGCGGGTAAATTCTTTGGCGTAATCTTGGGCTGACATTCTTCCTTGGTAGAGGGCGGAGATTTGGTCTCTTAACTGGTCGGGGTTTGGAGCAGGGGATACTGTAGCTAAGAGGGCATTGCAGAACTGGTCATAGTTGTTGAGGAGATCCTCTCCTTGTAGGGTTGCTTTGGCGTACCAAAGGCAAGACTTACCAGTAAGCTTTTCTACCACATGATGCACTTTCTGTGCGTCAGTGGTAAATTTTTCTGGTGAGGTTTCAAACAGGGACTTGGAGAAGGCCAGCAGCATCAGGATCTTGTTTCCTTCATTATCTCCTGAGGCAACGGCAGATAGGGTGTTAAGGACTACAGTTTAGACCTGGTTACTGGTTCTGGGGACCATTGGTTCTGAGGTGGTTGGTTTTTGAAAAAGGGACAGAATCTTGTATACGGTGAAGCTGATGGTGAAGGTAACAATTATGAGGGTAACACACTTGATGAGGGCAACATAGAAGATAAATTCATAGGTAAAATGTTGGCCTGGACCACCCATAAGGTGGTTCAGTAGGGGCTCCAACAAAATTTCAGGGATCTACTCATTGGGAAGCCTTTCCCCAATTGAATGGAGAAGAGCTCCCAAGTTGAATTTGATCAGAGTGGAACCTACTGGAATTCCTATCATTAGCATGTGTAGAAGGTGACCAAATAGACAGAATCTTCCCAAGAAGGGAGTGAAGTGATTGAGAAGATAGTAAACACTGGTGTACCCCAAGACCAACCAGGGGGCCTTGGGATGGATGATTGGTTGGAATCAAGCAGTTTCAACATAAGGGGCATGTCTTTGACGCAGACCAAAACAATACCAAATTGAGTCTTCAGATTTTTCAGTAGGAGTTGGTTCAGGGTTTTTGAAGTTAACATTTGCTCGTCCATAATTGATTAACACACACAAAGTCCAAACAAGGAAGATGAACTTCATGTTGTTGGGGGAACCTTTAGAATCTACTAATCAAGTGTTTAGAATTGAGAATATAGATTTATTGGGTTGATAGGAAATAAAGAAATTGTTGGAGCAATTTGGATGGGAAGAATTTATCAGTTTAAATACTGACTTCAAGTGAGGAAGGGAACATTGTGGTTACCAGGTGAATCTGCAAGAGTGATTTGAGAAGTATTGCCTTGCAGGACTGCGGTAGGCTGCAGCTTGCAATGCAAGAAGAGGCAGGTTGGGATATTGCATTGCAGTATTGTACCTTACTATAGTTGGGGATGGAATCTGGGGCTGGATGAGCAGTATTTCTTTGGCTTAGGTGGTTCACTGGGTTTGATTGGTCTCTTGAGCCCCTCAATATCTGTTTTGGATGATTTCTGCAATTAATTTTAATTTGATTGGCAGTTGTATATTTATTGGAGCCAAAATTTAATGCTGAATCAATATCATGGTTGTTTTTGTTGTCCAGAGCCTTAGTTTTTGATTTTGAAATATAATTTATGTTTTGGCCTTGATTTTCACGTTTGCTTTTGATTTTGATTTTGAAATTGATTCTACTACATTGATTTATCAATTTTGAATGTGTTTTCAAATTGATTTCATTAAAAGATTTAGTTTTGTCCTTGGTTTCTAATTTAGCATTTAAAAATGCAACTTCTGGTTTCTTAATCATTTTAAAACAATTAAGATCTGGTTTCCAATTTGTGTTAGGGATGGAATCCCTTACACCAAGAATAAAAGGAAGAAGGTCAAGAAGAGGACTCTCATTGGTGCATTTCTGTCTGTTTTGGCCAAGGGGTTTGTCTATTATCAAAAAACCCCAGATTTTACCAATGGCTACAAGTACGGCCACATCCTCAGTGAATTACTTGACTCCTGGGGTAGCTCAAATTCCAAGCACCAGGTTTTCTTGAGCCACCAGATGGAGGGTAGCTCCACTGCTCTCAAGGCCATCCAGAAACGCAGGCACCAGACCTCTGTGTACCCAGCTGGCCATGCAGACATCCATCTGGGTGATGTTGTGTTATTTAACATTGGAGACACAGTACGGGAGCACCGCCCTCAGGCTTTTAATGATCTTTATCTTGGGGTCTTTAATCATGAGTCTCTCTTTGATCAACAGATGGTGGCTGACTTGTTTACCCAAATTGTCTTCCACGTGAAAATGGGCAACCAATCATGCAAGGATAAGCACCTCCCACCCTGTGCCACAGTCACATATCAGCCAATTAAGGCAATGACCAATGAGGAATACAACAAGTGGCATATGATGGCCATCACAGTTAATCCTCCTACCTCTACTCCCGCTACCCCACCTTCTAGTCCCACCCACCCAATCCCAGAGCTCACAGGCCAGCACCACCTCAATGCCTTCCTTCCCACAATATTCTGCCTACTAAGCATCTTTCAGGATACCAAGAGTACCGTGGAGCTCCAGCAGGTGAGGGAGGAGTCAAAGCAGATACTGGCATGGCCCACCAGATGATGGGACCTAACTTTACCAGATAGGAAATGGCCTTCCCAGCCACAGCCCAAGGCCCAGCTGCTGGCAAGGCAGAGTCAATCAATCCTGTGAGCGCCAGGTAAAGCACTCCCAGGAATTGACTACTCTGGCCAGTGGCATCAGAGGTGGGTAGGTTTGAGATGATCAGTTTGGGTGTTGGGGTTGGTTTCATGAGGACCAGGTTTGCAGAAGTATTGTTGTAATTCCCGTTGAAGATCAAAGGGTAGATGGTGATTGCCTTGCCATCACAGACAATTTGGTAGGGTTCCTTGGGTGTGTTTGGGTGGGCATACCACTGCAAGTCTTCCAAGGTCCAGGGTTTGTGGTCAGTATTTGGGGGATACTCAGTGAAATGCACAGGGCCAAATGGTGCGTCGGGTGGACAGTAGTAGTCAAAGGCTTTGGTTTTGTCAAATGAAGTCTGGCTATCTATCCCAGTGGGTGGTTACTGACGCTTGGGTGTATGCAGATGAAAGAGGATCAAAAATATGTATGGAAACAGATTGGTGAACCAAAGGTTCATAACAACTTTATTTGGTAAGGATGACAATACAGAACTTTTTCAAGTGCTTCTGATTTATATACTTACTCACATGCAGGTGCCTCTGGGCATTTTTCTGGTGCTATCTGTGTGGCAAGGCTTGGCATCTCAGGTTCTTCTGTTTGGTTGGCTGCTTGATGGTCATTTTTGGGGGTTTCAGGAACAGTTGTTTGGCTTTTTGGTGGTCTACCTTGGCTTGGCTGGCCATTGGTTCTGGCAGGTTTGGCTACAGGAGTCATGGGGGTTTTCCCAATTTGATCACCATTTTTGGACTGGCTTGACTGGCTTTCCTATGCCCAAGGAACTTGATTAAAAAAGGGGTCCCCAATTGGGGACCCCAAATTACTTAATGGAGGGTGGGCTTGATCTGGGTTTACTGGGCAGCTAAAAATAGCCTGCCCAGGCCCAGCCAAACCCAACAAGGCTTGGTTGTAGCTTTTGGGGCCCAGAACGGGCCCCTCAGCTGCCACCAGGGCAGAAATGATTCCTGCACCTGGATTTGCTTCAAAAAGCAAAAATCCAGGCGCGGGCAAATCTCCCCCGCCCGCTACCACACCTGGTGGCTAGGAGCGGGTTCAAAACCCGCCCCGGGCCTCGAAGCTGTTACTTTTGTAACAGCATCACTCTTCCCTGTCCCCCAATAAACTCCCTGTTAACAAACATTTTCTGTTTATATTATCTTTATTTTAAATTTTGATTGTTCATTTTCTCTTTGTTTATAGTTGGTTTTATTTTTTTATGTTCAGTTTATTTCTATAAAATCATATATTTACTATGCCATGTATCTAGATCCAGAACACAGTTATTTTTAGTACCCAAACACAGCCCCTTGTGAAAATATTAACAAAAATTTGGTGATCAGCTAAATTTTAATTAGAAAATTATATGTTTATTGTGTTTAGATAAAGTTGTTGCTGATCCAAATTCAAAACCTTAATGATAAACTTTAAGCAATCATGAGCCTAGTGATAAAGTGATTGTTGTGACATAATGGATCATTCAATAATTCTTTGATGCATGTGTGCTAATTATTATGATTGGCTGGATATTTTTCCTTTGTGCACTATTGCTGCTGTGGCAAGTTGTTGATGGACTAGTGCACAATCAGCTGCTGGGTTAGCACTAGTCCATCAACAACTTGCCACAGCGGCAATGGTGTACAATGGCAAAACATCCAGCCAATCATATTAATTATTGCACATGCATCAAAGAATTATTGAATGATCCATTATGTCACAACAATCACTTTATCACTAGGCTCATGATTGCTTAAAGTTTATCATTAAGGTTTTGAATTTGGATCAGCAACAACTTTATCTAAACACAATTAACCTATAATTTTCTAATTAAAATTTAGCTGATAACCAAATCATTGTTAATATTTTCACAAGGGGCTGTGTAAATTGTCAAAAATAATATGGTGATTATGGAAGCAATGCCAACTCAAAGCAAACAACACATTTTGAGATAAGCATAAAACATATACACAATGGGCAAAAAGATGAGATATTGTAGAAAATGGGAAACTATAATACCCAGTTACGGTAGGTACTACTTGTAGCAGGTATGGCAGGAGGTTGGGAAATTGGAAGCCAGTCAGGGCAGTGATGATTGGGTAGATGGTCATCAACCAACGGAAGACCTTAGCATAGAGGTTGTATCTTCTGAAGCTCCCGGCAAAGTACGTTAACACAGTACATGGAGGTGTACACTGCAATGGACAGTGTGGAATGCGGGGACACCAGGGGAGGCCAGGAACCAGAGTAGGAGGAGTTGAGTTGTCCAGGGTCATAGTGAGGATCATGACCTAGCCCTTCTGGCAAGGGGCCAAAGAACTCTGGTCCTTGTTGATAGCCTCCAATCCCAAGGCAAGCTGTAAGCACAGCTGTGAAGATAAGATGGTTCATCTTCCTTGGATTGGAGGGAGTTTGGTGGAGACTAACTAATTTTAAAGTTGACTTAAGTTTTAAGTGAATTTAGCTTTATTGAGGGTATTAGGCTCAATAATAGCACAATATATTACTGAGGAGGGGTCCCTTATTTATATTTCTTCCCACTTGCAAGGTTTTGTAATTGAGAATGAAAGCAAGGGATTGGAGAACCCAAAAGTTTGGACAAGGTGATTGGGAATTGGGGTTTGAGAAGGTGGCCAAATTCTTGTTCTTTGACAATCTGTTGGGGGTTTGGCCATTCTTGCCTAGAGCCAATGATTTTCCCTGGGTGTGGAGTCAGGTGATGGTGAAGACTCATGGAACTTTCAAAATCTATTTTTGTTTTGGAAGGCTTAGTTTGGCTGGGGTCTGGGCTCAAGCATGTGGTTTGGTCCTCTGAATCTCATTGGTTTGGAGTAAAATTATTTTTAACTTTTGAAACCTGATTTGTCCTATCTTCTGAAAGGTCAGAATAATTTTTAGAACCTGAACCCTGGATTTGCCCTTCTTCTGAAGGGCAGGAATTAATCAATGTTTTTTCCCCTGCAACCAGGGACTTTTTTGATTGGTTGCAGGTTATGAGGGCTTCTGATTGGGTGTGGGATGGGACCTGGGACCTAGGTGGGTGGCTGGCAGGGGACTCGCAGGCAGCTGGCTGGGCGCAGAGAGGCTGGCAGAGGGTGCTGGTGAGCGTGGCAGGCGTCTGCGCAGTTGCAGCAGGTGCCTGCTTGGATGATAAATTATTCTGGCAACTATTGGATTCTGTTTCCTCCTTTATTTGATTTTTATTTTCCCCAAATAAAGGGGGGAAATCCTCATTAAATTTTGTCTTTTTAATTGGACATTCTCCTATTCTTTTCCATCATTGCCCCTCAGTCAGAATTTGATTTATGTCAAGAATATTCCTGACAGAAACAAACAGGGATAAACCAAGAGGCAATTATATCAAAATAACACAGAGTTTATTGGGATGAAAGCTATAAAAACATATGGAAAGGTTAGTAAAAAAATCAATGAGGGAACTCAAAAAACTAATAAAAGACCTTGACTCAGCAATAGCTGAAATCAAGGAAATTGACCGCAAGGTCAAAGAAAAAGTCAAGTCTGCCATCCTCAAAGGCAAGAAAATTGACAGGGTGACAGCCAAGGCATTAATGACCAAAATTCCTGACACATCAGAGAAGACCATTAGCACCTGCTCAACATTCAAAAGACAGTGATTGAGGGGTAGGACACGCCATTTTGAAAATGGCATCTCAAAAAATGCCATCTCAAATTTAATTTGAGATGGCGTTTTTTGCATTAGTAATTTTTAATCACAAAAAAATAAAATAAACAATAAAATAGTTAAAATTTACATATACCTTTATAATGTGGCATCTTGAATTTATGCCATCTTGATTCCGTCACTTTGAGTCAGATTAATTAAATCTTATTTTGCTAACTTTATTTACATATGAAATCACTTAGTGTGAGGCATGTTTACGCCATCTCAACTTTACGTCATTTTGATTTACACCATTTTTCTTAAACTAAAATAAAATTATACCTGAACTAAAATAAATCCTGTGGTATAGTGCCAGAAGATGTTCCTATAGTATTAATCTAAGACACTTATAATAAGAGCAACCTAAATAGATGCCACTATGATAGTCCTTCTAGTGATTGTCATTGCTGGGTAAAAAAACCAGTTTTTTATATGTAATTTATAACTTTATTATACATGGATACATTGATAAGGGTTTTTTTAAGTAAAATATTTTAATAGTGATTTTAATATGTAAGGGGGTGATTACACCATTTTGATTTACGTCACTTCAAATTCCACTAAGTTTCATATCACTCAATTGATTCAATATGCACAATGGATAGGGGAAAATAAGAGGAAATTACCTATGATGCCAGGCTACGCTATATCAATTCCCCCACTGCAATTCTTGCTTTCCACTTTTCAAAAGTACATATTCATGCCAAATACCATATTAATAAAAAATTTAAGAAAACATATGAAAATTTGCAGATATATATTTTTTGACCTTCTCTAAACAACTGGGTACTTTTTAACCCCAGCTGTATAAGGTAGGTTTTGTGAAATTCAAGGTTTACTTTGTGACCCAGTTGATGTAGCTCCACTGAAAGTTTGTTAATTTAATATAAAAATGGCCAAAACACTATGTTTTTGAGCTACAGCACCTCAATTATGTCACTTTGAAAACGCCATCTTGACTGCAAGTTTTCAGTCAAAACTCAAAGTTTTGCCTACTTGTGTTACTAATAAAAATTATTTTTCAAAAAAAACATTGAAATTTTGATAGTATATATTTTTTGATCTCCTCTACAATTCTATATATAAAATTGATACTTTTATATTAAAAACATTCTAATTTTTCTCTTTAAAAGCAACCCCCAAATTGCTCATATTTTTAAACTAATTCACTTTTAGATGCCTCCCAAGTCAATTACCAAAGCTGCACCCAAGGCCTCAAAGGCCTCAAAGTCTAAAATAACTCCGCCCAAGGCTAAAAAGGCCAAGACAACCCCAAAGAAGCAGCCTTCTAAGGCCAAAGCTCCCCCAAGACCCCAACTCTGTCACCAGAGCCTGAGAAAACAAGCCCAACCCCCTCCCCATTCTCCTTTTGTTTACTCCCCATCTGATCCTCAAGAGAAGTTGTTTAACTTCAATTGCTATTCTAACCCCACTTCAGAGCCTGAGAATGAAGAGGAGCCTGAGCCTGGTGCTCCTGCAGATGAGCCAATTGAGCTCTGGGATCTTAACTCTATCCACAATATATGCAACCAAAATGGCAACTTTGCTGTGCCAACAACATACCCTATCAGCTATCCAATTATGACAAAGAAAGAGGGATCCAGTTTTGTCTCCAAGGACTACAGCTTCAGCTTTAATGACAAGAAGAAGCCCAACTGCCAACATCACTTCAAATGTGATAACGTTGGCTGCCCAGCAAGGCTCACAACTTATGGGTTCACCAGATTTAAGGCCCTTACTGTTAACCACAACTGCGCCAAGCCTTTCAACCCTCTCTATCAACTTATCAGCTGGTTTCTTTTCCAGGTGATCCCAACCACAAAGGATCAAACTGCAACTGAGGTTGTCAACAATGAGCTCCTCAATTTAAATGATACCCAACTAGCAACTGTTGGTGGTGTCTCAAAACTCCAGAGATATTTTCTGATCAAAGATATGCTCTGAGCACTGAAGGCTTCAGTGCAAGCTCCATTGATCAATTGATCATTAATGAGGAGCAAAAAATATCTTGCCATGAAGAGATATTTCTCCTTCATGATGATGATTAACATGCCCCAGAGCGCTCATCTGCTTTGCAACAAGCCAGGATCTGTGCAATCTCCTCAAGTGCAAGACCTGGCTTGCAGATGGCACTTTCTCCACCTGCCTAAAGCTCTTTAGCCAGCTTTGGAATATCCATGGGCAGGTTGGAAATCTGGTTCTTCCCCTGGTCTTCTTTTTCCTCCCAAATAAGAAGCAGGAAACCTATGTCCAGGCACTCACAATTTTAAAGGCCAAACTGGATAAAATCCCCCCAACAATTGAAGAGGAGCCCAAGAAGGCTAGAAGGTGCAAGAAAAAATCCATCTACCAAGAAGAAGATGCTCCCACCCCAACCAAGAAAAAGCCTGAAAGCCTTCCCTACCATAAATATCTGGTAGTGGATTTTGAACAGGCTCAGGCAAATGCCTTTATGCGTGTCTTTAAGAGCTCCCCTCAGGGATGCTACTTCCACTTCAGGCAGGCACTCTGCCACCACCTCCAAAAGTGCTCTGACCTCCATAAGCTGGTCTACACTGAAGGCACCAAAGAAGCAAAGGACGTTTTTAATTGCTTTGCTACCCTTGCCCTTGTGCAAAAGGAGGAGACCAATGCCTTTTATGATGCCCTCCTCTGCCATCCCTATATCCAGGCCAACCAGGCAGCCTTTGCTCTGTTCATTGAGTATTTTGAGACTCAATGGGTTGGCATCTTCCAAGGAGCACGCCACATTAGAAAAGGCAGTGACTCAATCACCCGGACCTGCTATAAGCAGGTCAAAGACGGGTTGATCAAGACCACCTCTTCCCTTGAAGGGTGGCATAGCCAGTTTTTTACAAGGGTTAGGGTTCATAAGCCCAAATTCAATAAGATCATGGTCCACCTCAAAACCCAGCAAGGCATCTCTGCCTGCCTCTTCAAGACTGGCATGAAGACCAAGGGTGATCCCCCCCAAGATGACCAAAGCAGTGAAAAAGTACACTGAAATCAGCAAGGTGTTCCTTGCCTACTATCCCAAGGATAGCAAGCTTGAGCATCTCTAAGCTATCTCAGTTGCTCTTTCTATCAATGTTTGACCCTATTTGCAATAAACACTCCTTTATTTGCTCTCTTATTTCCTTTACTTTTATCATTATTTTAGTTTTATTTAGTATTTGGTACAATTCTATGCTTATTTTAAAGTATAATTTGGAGTTAAAATAGATGAAAATAGTTGTTTTTGGGATTATTTTAACTTTTGGGCTTTAAGCAACTATGTTGCTACTAATTGACCCCATTTTTTATTGCAGATTTGGAATTCTGAGACTTTTTAAGCCTAGAAATGTTTTTTGAATTTTTATTTTTAGGAATTTTTTGGGTAATTTTTGGAGTTCAAAAAAACTAAAAAATAAAAACCGTTTTTTCTTAGTCGAAATGCCATAAATCAAAATGGCGTTTTTACTAATAAATCGAGATAGCAGAAATCCGAGATAGCATTTTTGAGATGCCATTTTTGAAATGGTGTGTCCTACCTTGAGTCCATGCATTTGATTATGATGTGAGCCTGATTCCTAGACTTCACTCTATAAATTAGCAGCTAGAGCTACCATGCTTAGTACCATTTGGTTGGAACTATCTGAAAGATTTATCTAGATACTCTAAATTTTATTAAAGCCATTATGTTGAGTCTTGATTTATTATTGCCAGTGTACACCACTGACATCCTTATCGGGATGATGGAATGGTAAGAAGTTTACCTATGAAACAATCTGCGGCCACTTGGATCAGCTGATGATCTGAGTGGAGTAGTATATTATTGCAGGCCAAAATAAATAAAATCGGAATGCGCAAGCCAACCATCCCTTTGTTAAAACAATATTTACATTTATGATTTGAATCGTATCTCTTTAAGTTGACCAAGCTCTTTTTTCTTCACTCAATTAAATCCCCAGCATTGAGTTTAAACATCCAATCATATAAGTATATTAAACAATTGTTGCTCCTCTTCCAGCTTTAATCCACACATTCTGGAGCTGGATAATCTAGACAGATAAGCCTCTTTGCTAAGGTTGAATGGGGTTAGCCACCTATTTAAAGATTAAGAAATAAAAAATAAATTCAATTAAGTCCGAGTGGCTTATATTCTCAGTTCAACATAGTTTAGGCCACACTCCACCGAATTCAGTCTAGATGCTTTCAAAGGTGTCTGAAAGGGATTGCATATATAAGGATGAGCCAAATCAAGCTTTTGGCTTGGCCATCGACTTTAAACTTAAATATTATAGAAAAATCAAATCATTTAAATCCCTTGAGGCTTGAGCTCACTCGAGGCGATATTACAGACAGACAGACTGGCTCTTATATATATTAATAATATAGGACCAGAAGGATTCATCGGTGCATTTCTCAAATAGGAATTTCAGGAGCAGATTGCTGTTGTGGTACCAGATTCAAAGCTGGACTAAATATCTAACATTCAAATCTTCCAGAAGCTTGAAAAAAATTTATGGCTTGGTTTCAATTCCCTGTCCTCTTGATTTCAATAAACAATCTGACTCTTCTAATCCTCACTTTGTTTAAGTTTATTGGCTGTAGGTAGCTTCTACAGAGACAGGTGCTGCTGTCTCATTGGTCGTGTTTCTCTTGCCCTCTGTTTGATTGAAATATTGGATATTTGAAGTCTTACACTTCACTGTGCCACTAGCCATAGGATTATAAGTTCAAGATCCGCTGCAGAAATGGTTCACATATTTTGTTCAGCAAGTCTCCTTAAGTAGTGTAGGTTTAAGATCTCAGCAGCATGGGTCGGTCAATGATAGCTGTATTGTTAAGTTTAAGCTGGTGCTTAGTACATGCAAAGTAAGGATTCAAAAAGCATAAAATTAACTTTTAGTCCTACTCCTGGCGTCCGTCCTCAGAGAGCTAAACAGACTTCTACTACTCCAGTGAAGGGCTCGCTATATAGCTCCTCACCCAAAACCCGATATTTCATTCTTTGTCACTTCAAGTTATGTAATTTTAAGCGCGCATAAAGTAATACCACCTTCGTATGGCCCTATTAAAATTCATCTTTGAATCCTCGTATTCCTTTTTATTAATCCTAGCTAAATTTGATTTAAAATTCTAGTTTAAAAATAACTTTAAAAGTCTTGAAAATCAATCAACTACATTTTCAACCCCATCGACACTTCTAAATTCATAAATCATGCACCTTGACTAATGTTTTCTATACACAGGTTATCTTTAAAAAAGCAGCAAGTGATTTCAAAACCAAGAATGCTTGTATAATCTATAAAGTTTGTTTAATAGTCCCATTTTATACTGTAAATTCAGAACCTAAACATAAAATGCGGGATTGTCGAATCCTTGGTCCAAATTTCAAATCACTTTTGAGGGATGGCTTTTTTTAATTAAATTGAATTCTTTGTATTTTTATTTGAATTTTAAAAAATACGGGAACTCATAGACACTTTGCAAATTTCAAGTCAAACTATATATTTCCAATGGACAAAATGAATTAACTGGAATCAGATTTGAAGTGTTCAAATCCATCAAACATTTTCATTAAGTTTACTATGTTTTTTGAAATTGCGGGATTGTCAAATCTAAGAACCAAATTTCAAATTACTTTTGAATGTCACTAGTAAACTCAAATAATAATTTCAGGAACTGGAATCCAAATTTAATGTACAGTAAGCACACTAGGAAACACTAACCCAAATTGAGAAGCTCCACCATGACTAAAACCAAGTGAAAAATTCAATCTTGATAACCATGTTTAGACATAAAAATTGATTAGACTTTAAAATTATCTAAACCCAGAAAGGACACAATATTATTCACTTCAAATCACAGATATAGAAATTATGTTACTATTCAAGGCTAAATCAAGAGAAAATAACTACTCACAACTAAACCAATAAATCCAAATAAATACATATTTAATCTAATATATGTTTTTTATTTTTATGGGCAGATAATCACATTCCCAACCAGCTCCTGCACCAGCCTGCGGGGCAGCCTGTTCACGAGGGCATCCCATAGGGTCCAAGAATAGACCCAGAACCCAACTTGAGGGGAGTAATATCAACACACAAGCCTCCTAAGGTGTCAGCACCAGTCAACCACCTCCTGTGTCAAAAGCCAGAACAACTAACCTGAATCCCAGGCAGAAGCCACTCTCAAGGCCTGCTACCAAAGTATCCCATACCAATGTCACTGGGAACAATGAGGTTACTTACACCTCCATTGTATACCCAGTTGTCACCTGGCCCTGCACTCTGGATCCAAGAGTTACCACTGCATACCCCCACATTTTCAACACCTCCTATGAGCCATTGACCACCACTGAAGAGCCATCTGCACATGTGGTGTATTCCATCATTGACAGTGCCGCTGCACGCAAGAGTGATCCCACCTTCTACACAAAGGTCCCCATCCCGTGTGTTGAGCATGATAGCCAGGATGCTGCAGTACCCACAAAGGGTCGGCGTCAGCTGACTGATAGTGACCATGAAGCTCTCCTCAACTGCTTGAACGGAGGAATGGCAGTTTGGGACATTTTGTCCCAATTTGGTGTCATGGCCAGATATATTGGCAACATCAACACCAAGTATGGTAATACCGAGCAACTTTCAAAATCTGCCAAGGCTAAGCAGAAGCCCAAACTCTTGCAGCCTGTGCATATTGATGGAATAAAACAGTGGGTAGACAAGGATTGCCACCTGGACACACTTGCTGTCCAATCAATGCTTGCCACAGAGTTTGGGCTTTCTGTTTCTAAAACCCTTGTCTACAAAGCAATGGTAAAATTGGGCTTCTCTTGGAAGGTCCTCAGAGTTTCTCTGTACAATAGGAACATTGAGAAAGCAATTGAAAATTGACACATTTATGCCAAGACTTATCTGGCCCTAAAGGAGACTGACAACGTATAGTTTTTCTAATTGACAAATTGTCATTTTCCTCCTCACTCAGGTCTAGGCATGGGTGGGTCAAGAAGGGGTCCAAGGACGGTGTAGCCCATTGTGCAGCTATCTGTTCCCAGACATATTCAATTGTAGCACTTCTTGGTCCTTGCAGATTGGACCAATATGAAATGATTAAGGGCTCCCATAACAACAGGACATCCCTTGATTTTCTCTGAACTGTCAAGGAGTACCTTCAGATTAATTACTGCAGTACAACCAACATTGTTGTGCTAGATAATGTTGGGCTCCATAAAGTGGATCTGGTTGTTTCTGAGTTCCCCCTATTGACAAAACAGCCACACCTCCATCTACTGGCTTGCTGATTATCTAATGAGACTCCTCTTTATCCCGCCCTATTCTTCATTCCTTAACCCAATTGAGGAGGTCTTTGGGTGGTTCAAAAATAAGGTGAAGAAAGGTTTCACTCAGGACACCAAGGATCTATTCAATATTCTGGAGGTCAGTCAATTTGCAATGCCACCTGATGTGGTTGCAGCTTTTTATGAGCACTCCAAATCCTTCCTTCCCAAAGCTCTTGGTTCTGATTCAATCAGATAAATGGGTGTTCCAGGCTTTATTTGTTTTTATTTTTATTTATTTTGGCTTTATTAGGACTCAAAAATAATACTTTAAAGTAGTTTTAAAAGCTATGGCAACAAGCAAAAATTCTTCATATTTAAACAAAATCCAAGTCTCAGGTTAAAATATATACTCTGTTAACAGGGTTTATTGGCGTTAATGGGCAAAATGGGTCAACACAGCAACAAAAAGCTCACACGCAAAGTGAAACCATTCAAAATATAATCCAAAATACATCAATTCACAAACAAAATGGTGTGAGTTGACTTTTGGTGTACATATGTTTACTATGTGAATTGGTGACAAAATACACCCAAGCAAGGTGTGTCAAAACTCAATCCAAAAACAAAACACAATAGCAACTCACAATGTAAACAAAATCACTCACGCAATGTGTGCAATGGATTGTAATCATGAATGATACCAAGGTATCTAAAATAAGACACAAGATCTGAAACATAAATTTTAAAAATATTGTGTTGGGTGTTTGAATTTGGCAGTAAAATCTGGGAAAAAGGGTGGATTTTTTTTGAGGTATTCTAAAATGGGCGTTGTAAAACCAAAAACAACTAACTAAGAAATAAAAAATCTATAATTGGGATATTGGGTGGGAAAAAATAATAATTGAATATCCATAAACAGATAAAAGCAAAAATTAAAATTAGAGAGTAACTTAATTAAGTTTTATTTAATATTTTATTAAATTCTAAAAATGGAAGGAACACAACAACAGACTACCATTGCACCCGTTGTGCGCCGCGGTTGTGGTTGCCCCCGCGGGTCAAAGAATAGACTTAGTACAACACAAGTGCCTACTCAGGAGGGAGGCAGGAGAGGAGAGTTCCATAGTGACGCTGCACTGACACAGCCGGTTCAAGGAGCACAAGCTGCTAGGGTGCGGAGCATCAACCCTTGGGTCCCAAAGCTGGACTGGAAGCCCACCAAGGTTACCACAACAAAAATGGTTAGAAACAAGGAGGTAGAACTTACTTTGTATGTGTTTGACGTTGTGTACCGGCAAGAGTCGGTCCCGTCAGCCATGCTGGAGAAGGTGAAGCCTGTACTTGATACTAGCTATGAGCCCTACGTCAGTGATGGCAATCAGGAGGATGACAAGGAGCCCCAGTTCTACCAAACCAATGAGGGACAGCTGGTGCTAAAGAAAGTTGCAGCCTTCTACAACAAGGTGCCCATGCCTTGCAAGCCTGTCATCAATCAGGATCCTGGCTTGTCTGAACCCACAAAACCCGCCCAGAAGCGCATCCCCAACATCAAACACATCATCCTGCTTAAGCTAATGCGGGAATTGGGTGACTACAAGGCAGCCGCGGCCCTTGTTGGGGTGGATCCCAAGTACGCCAGCAAGACCTTCAACAAGTTCATTGATACTGGCCGAGTCCTTGCCGCGGAGAAATCCTTGCGCGTTTCCACTATGCTCACCAAGGAGCACAAATGGGCAATCTGCCAGTGGATCACCCGGGACTGCCATCTTGAACTGGCAAATATACAGGCTATGGTCAAGTCTGCTTTTGGGATTGAGGCCTCAATTTCCTTTTACTACCATCTGGTCAAGGGAATGCAATTTTCCTGGAAAAAACTTGGGGTATCCCCATACAATTGGAACAGCCCAGCCAATATTAAGACCCAGAAAAACTACGCAGAGGCATATACTGCCCTCAAAGCCAAGGGGACAGTCAAATTTTACTATATTGACAAATCAGCATTTGCCTCGTTGATGCGCAATGAGTATGGGTATGTCCCCAGAGGCTCCAATGACGGGGTGGCTTGGCGTGCTGCAGTCCGCGCCACAGCCTATTCAATGGTGGCTCTCCTTGGTCCAAAGGGGGTCAAGCTCTACCAAATGATACTAGGCTCCCACAATAGCCAGACCTTCCTGTCATTTCTCCAATTGGTCCAGGAGCACCTGAGGCGCACAAGCCTGGGCTTCACCAACGTAATTGTGTTGGACAACGTTGGTCTCCACAAGGTGGCTGATATTCTTGAAGAATTTCCATCAATTGACACAAGCATTGCAGTGGGCCCCCAGCAATTGGCCACAGCAAATATGCGCCTTCTCTTCCTCCCCGCCTATTTGCCCTTCCTAAATCCCATTGAGGAAGTCTTTGGGTGGCTCAAGCAAGTTGTCAAGCAAGGAACCCCAACTGGGACTGAGGACCTGTTTGATTTGCTGCAGGCCGGGATCCATACCCTCCCAGCTGAGACCGTGGCCAAATTCTATGGCCACACTGATTTGTTCATCCCCGCGTGCCTAGCCAAACAGCCAATCAATTAAAGGCTTAGTGTGTCCAATTTTTTTATATTCTCTAATTTATTATTCAACATTTATTAATTATCATTTTATATTTAGATGTTTCTACGCCTGCAATCACATTCAGAAGATCCATCAATAGATGTAAGTAATTTATTTATTTTATTGTATATTATTTTATTATGCCATCTAAGGGTATCCCAAACGCTTGATACTGGATTACGCAAACACATTAATATCACATTTGGAAAATAAATATAATAATCAAAAAAAGTTAATGTAATGTGTCCAAATCAGAAGTAGATTTTATTGAAATATATTATTATGCTTTTATTAAGACCTTCTCTGGGATATATTCTGCAGATCTTGTTTGCTAAAATAAGAATTAGAAAAATTTATTATAATAAAAATATTATAAATTGCAATGGAATTATTTGGAAGAGAGAATTTATTAAGATTGCCTATAGTGAGTTTGGCGGTATGTACCCACCCCACAATGGAGGTGGCGCACAACCTCCACTGCCACACTGTGGACAGTGGATACACCCTGGTTAAAATATTCTCGCCTGCTGGTAAAAGGGAGGATGGTGAGGTGGGAATGGAGGAGCAGCTTTTCTGGCGGGGCTGCAAACCCAAAGATGCCAGCCAGGACCAAGGCGTCCTGGATGACGTGATCCACCGAGTTGTACCCAGGGGGGACCTTCTTCCCATCCAGGGAGAGCCTGGCCTTGTTGATCCCCAGAAGGACCCCGTCCAGGTCCTCAACCAACGCGCCCATCCCAAAGTAAAAGAGGAACCCCAGGTAAACAACGAGGTGAAGCCTTTGCCCAGCAAAGGCTTCTGTAAACTCGCACAGTTTGTTGTATACTGCGCTTATTTTTTTCTCATGTTTAGTTTTGCCAAAGGTAAGATCCATAGCTTCTGGGACCCCCGTCTTGTTGGCACTCCAGGCCAGCCCAAAGTCTGCCAGGAGGATCTTGGTCTTCTTCACGGCTGTTGCATCCACAACAGCCAGTTTTTCTACCGCGCGCCCAAAGTTCTCCAGCAAGTAGGACAGGGTGTGCTCCACTGGGAAGCAGAAGCAAGCAGCCGCATGAGCCTGGCCCATCTCCGGTACATTCTTGAATGGGAGCGTCACCAGGACGTCCCAAACAAGCTCAATGGAGTTTACACAGTAAACTCCACTGAGTGATACCGGGTCCAGGCGGACCAGTTGGGCATCCTTGTAGGCAGTAACTGCCCACTTGGATGCCCCCTCTCCATGCGTCAGCCCAGCCAATGCCTCCCTGGACATAGGAAAGGACCCGTGAATACGGTCTTCAAGCTCCCGCAAGACAGGGGGGACAGGAAAAGCTGCTTGGCCACATGAGTGGCGTAGTTGGCGTAGAATGTGGCGGGGACAAAAGGGACCAGGACCCGGCGGAGTTCACCATTGACTTCTTCTAAAAAAAGGTAAGTATTTGGAAATTTTTATTAATTATTATTTTAGGTTACCTTCTGCAGTCTCCTCCTTGCCCGCAGCCTTGGCAGGCTTTGCTATTCTTGGTGTAACCAGTTGTGCTGGCTGCTCAGTGTCATCTCTTTGGGTACGTTTTGCGGGTCTTAGGTGGGCATACATTTCTGGGTCATCTGTCCAGACAGACGGCGCGGAGAGGGCAAAGGACTTGAATTGAAGGCCTTCCACAACGTGCTTCTGGACATTTAAAAGTTGCTCAATTGTTGTTTTGGGGGTGTCTGGAATCTTGGCCATGAGTGCTTTGGCGGACACCTTTTCAATTTTGTCCCCTTCAAGGACGGCAGACTTAACTCTTGCTTTGACCTTGCGGTCAATCTCTTTAATTTTGGCAATTGCCAAGTTGAGGTCTTTTAGCAGCTTCTCCAATTCTCTCATTTTATTTTTTTACTAACCTTTCCATATGTTTTTATAGCTTTTGCCCCAATAAATTCTGTATTATTTTGATACTGTTGCCTCTTTGTTTATTCCTTTTTGTTTTCCCGTTTATCACATTATCCCATCTTTTTACCCATTGTGTATATGTTTTACGCTCATCTCAATATGTGTTGTTTGCTTTGTGTTGGCATTGTTTCCTTGATTACCATATTATTTTTAGCGCTTGACATAGCCCCTTGTGAAAACATTAACAACAATTTGGTGATCAGCTAAATTTGAATTAGAAAATTATAGGTTAACTTTTTTTAGATAAAGTTGTTACTGATCCAAATTCAAAACCTTAATGATAAACTTTAAGCCAATCAGGAGCCAAGTGATAAAGTGATTGTTGTGACATAAAGGGTCATTCAATAATTCTTTGATGCATGTGCACTAATTAATATGATTGGCTGGATGTTTTGCCATTGTACGCCATTGCCGCTGTGGCAAGTTGTTGATGGACTAGTGCACAATCAGCTGCTGGGTTAGCACTAGTCCATCAACAACTTGCCACAGCGGCAATGGCGTACAATGGCAAAACATCCAGCCAATCATATTAATTAGCGCACATGCATCAAAGAATTATTGAATGACCCTTTATGTCACAACAATCACTTTATCACTTGGCTCCTGATTGGCTTAAAGTTTATCATTAAGGTTTTGAATTTGGATCAGTAACAACTTTATCTAAAAAAAGTTAACCTATAATTTTCTAATTCAAATTTAGCTGATCACCAAATTGTTGTTAATGTTTTCACAAGGGGCTATGGTTGGGTGCTAAAAATAACTGTGTTCAGGATCTAGATACACACCTTAGTAAATATATGATTTTATAGAAATAAGCTGAACATAAAGAATAAAACCAACTATAAACAAAGAGAACATGAACAATTGAAATTCAAAAAAAAGATAATATAAATAGAAAATGTTTGGTGACAGGGGTTTATTGGGGCGGGGAAGAGTGATGCCTAGTAGGCAGAATGGCGCAGGAAGGAGGACGTAGAGGCGGTGCTGGCCTGGGGAGTCTGGGATTGGATGGGTTGGGTTTGCGGGCGGGGGGTGTTGGTGGCGGGGGTGGAGGCAGGAGGATTGCGCGTGATGGCTGCTATATACCGCTCATTGTACTCCTCATCAGTCATTGGCTGGATGGGCTGGTAGGTGGCTGTGGCACAGGGTGGGAGGCGCTTATCCTTGCGTGATTGGTTGCCCATGTTCACATGGAAAACCATTTGCGCAAACAAGTCAGCCACCATTTGGTGACCAAAGAGAAAATTGTGATCAAGGACCCCAAGATAGAGGTCGTTGAAAGCCTGAGGGCGGCGCTCCCGTAGTGTATCTCCAATGTTGAAGAAGACAACATCAGCCAGATGGACGTTGGCATGGCCGGCGGGGTAGACTGAGGCCTGGTGCCCGCGTCCCTGGATGGCCTCAAGGGCAGTGGAGCTTCCCTCCATCTGGTGGCTCAAGAAAACCTGGTATTTGGAATTTGAGCCATCCCAGGAGTCAAGCAATCCACCAAGGATGTGGCTGTATGAGTAGCCATCAATGAAATCAGGGTTTGTCCAATAGTAGACAAAACCCTTGGCTGAAACAGCCAGAAATGCACCAATGAAAGTCCCCTTCTTGACCTTCTTCCTTCCATTCTTGGTGGCGGCTTTTCCTTGGGTGCCAAAATCATCAAAAGCTATGGATAGCTTATAGTAGGAGATGAACATGATATCATCTGATAGACTAGTCAGGCATTAGACCAGGGTGGATTCAATGGCAGGATCATACGGGGAATCCTCAGCGCCATCCCATTGGTTGCCGGCAAAATTGGTAAGAACCCATATGGAAGCCACCTTCCCATACATCCAGAGCTGCACCATGCGCTTAGAGACCCATATGTTATGGTGCGCAAGCTGCTTCTGGACCTGGGTCAAGGGAAGCTTGGGGTCCTGCTGGAGGAGGTCAAGCATTATTGGGTAGGCCTCGGTTATCTGGGACTCCGTGGCCTTCTTTGGCTTCTTGGCCGTCCCAATCAGATTCCCCTTATTCATTAGGTTGTTGAACTCCTGCATTATGGTGGCTTGGGTAAATTGCAACTGGGCGGCAATCTGATCCCAGGACAGACCCTGCAGGTTGAGTGCCACAATTTCCTGAAGAATTTGGGCAGTGATGATTTGTTGCTTGGGGCGCTGGGCTGGGGGAGCTGAAGCCTGATTGGCTGAGGGGGGAGCAGGTTGGCTGGTGGCAGGAAGTTGTTCCAAATCAAGGTTGCCATCCTGATTGGTTAGTTGACGGGCAGCTTGTGCAGGGGTGGGTGTGGGAGCAGGGGCAGAGCTAGACACTAAGTGACTCTCAAACAAGTCAAAGCCATATGGGTCAGGGGAAAGGAACAGGTCAGCTTCCTTGTTACCCGCCTCAAAGGCTTGGGTGTAAACGGGTGCCTCTACGTTCTGAGCCTTGCCTCCATTGAAGCTGGCTTGGCTGCTGGCGCCTTCAAAGATATTGCTTGTAAAAACCATTGTAAAAAACCTAGGATAAAATCACTAAAAGTAGAAATTTTAAAATTTAATGATTTATTTTTATTGTAATCTCAAGTCCATATTTGGAAGGTTCTCAAAACCTTTTCATACAAATCTGGAGCCATGAAAATGGATAAAATGCCTCTGGTCCTAAATTGGATAGCTGTTGATTGGCTGTTAAACTGTTATTTTTCTATTTTAGGCTGCTCATACTACACATCTTGTGTGAGTTCATTTTGTTTTGTGCTTGTGTAATCTTGCTTCTAGATTGCTCCAATTTTGTTTCACTTTAGTCCTTCTGTCGGTGCCTCATATGAATCCTGCTTGGATTATAATATACTCCGGAATAGCATCCATCCATTTCAGTTGTTGTGTCAGTTCATTTTGTTTGTGGTTTGAACTACACCGCTTGATGTTTGATATAATTTTGTATGATGGGCTAGTGAAATTTTGTTTTTGGTTTGACAGTTCATTTATTAACCAAAAATATTTAAATTAATTGAATCCTGAATCTTGCGCAACTTGGATTTTGTTTAAATCTGAAATCATTTTGTTTAAATCTGAAGAATTTTTGCTTGTTGCCATAGCTTTTAAAACTACTGTATGTTATAATTAATTGACGTTAGGTTGCATTTGAGATGGCACCAAATATGGATGGTAGTGAAATATAAATAAATATATTAGATTCAGATATAAGTATTAGTATGAGACACCTAATATCTTACTGACAGTATAGCTAACAAATAAATAATTAAAAATATAGAAATATAATAAATTTATTTAAATAAATGTGAGCCCTTTTTAGTACAAGGGCTGTTATTTTTTAAAAGCCACAGATTGGAACTTGTGAGTGATCACACAATCCTTTTGATTCAGTGCCACTATAACTACACGGCATGAAAACCAATGATTTTCATGTATATCTTACTAATTATTACTTATGACGCAGGTTAAGCATAGCAAATCTATTTATCAAATTATATTAAAAGGTAAAAGTAAATCCAGTTCTAAATAATCAATTGTTTAAAATATAATTGGGGTGAACAGTTTGAGGTGGGTAAATAGAGCTCATGTTTGTTTAGGTATGTATTATATGAACCCATAGTTGCAATCAACTAAATAAACAAGTTTATAAATCATATTTTAATATTAAACATATTTGATTTATTGTAACTAATTCTTTATTGTTATAATCTAAATTGATATTACTATTATAATACAAAAAATAATAAAACTAATTGAAATATAAGAAGTTTTACTGTAAATTCAGAACCTGAACGTAAAAATGCGGGATTGTCAAATCCTTGGTCTAAATTTTGAATCACTTTTGTGGGATGGCCTTTTTTTAATTAAATTGATTTTTGTGAGAATTTATTTGAATATTTGAAAATGCAGGAACTCATAGACACTTTGCAAAGTTCAAGTCAAGCTGCATATTTCCTATGGACAAAATGAATTAACTGGAATCAGATTTGAAGTGTTCAAATCCATTAACCATTTTCATTAAGTTTACTATGTTTTTTGAAATTACGGGATTTTCAAATCCATGGACCAAATTTCAAATCACTTTTGAATGCCACTATTAAACTCAAATATTAATTGCGGGAACTGGAATCCAAATTTAATGTATAGTAAGCACACTAGAAAACACCAACCCAAATCAAGAAGCTACACCACAACAAAAATCAAATTAAAAATTCAATCTCAACAACCATGTTTAGGCATAAAAATTGATTAAACTTTAAAATTATCCAAACCCAGAAAGGATACAATATTATACACTTCAAATCACAGATAAAGAAATACTGTTACTATTCAAGGCTAAATCAAGAGAAAATAACTACCCGCAACTCAACCAATAACTCCAAATAAATACATATTTAATCTAATATATATTTTTTATTTTATTTTTATGGACTGTCAATCACATTCCCAACCCGCTCCTGCACCAGCCTGTGGGGCAGACTGTCCACAAGGGCGTCCCAGAGGGTCCAAGAACAGACCCAGAACCCAACTTGAAGGGAGTCATGCCAATACACAGGCCTCCCAAGTTGTCATTGCCAGCCAACCACCTCCCACATCCCAGGCCAGATCAACCATCCTGAATCCAAGACAGAAGCCACTCTCAAGGCCTGACACCAAAGTCTCCTACACCAGGGTCACCGGGAACCCTGAGGTTACGTACACCTCCACTGTGTACCCAGTTGTCACCCAGCCCCGCACTCTTGATCCAAGAGTTGCCACTTCCTGCCCCTGCGTCTTTGACACCACCTATGAGCTGTTGACCACAATTGAGGAGCCATCTGTGCCTGTGTTGTATGCCAACATTGACGGCACCAGAGCAATCAAGTGTGATCCCACCTTCTACATAAAGGTCCCCATCCCCTGTGTTGAGCCTGGTGGCCAGGATGCTGTGGTACCTGCCAAGGGCCGGCGTCAGTTGACAGATAGTGAGTGTGAAGCTCTCCTCAACTGCTTAAACGGGGGAATGGCGGTTTGGGATATTGCGTCCCAATTTGGTATCATAGCCAGGTACATTGCCAACATCAACACCAAGTATGGCAATACTGGGCAAATTGCTAAATCCACCAAGGCAAAAAGACAGCCAAAACTCCTTCAGCCCGTACACATCAACACAATCAAGCAGTGGGTAGCCAGGGATTGCCACCTGGACACACTTGCTTTCCAATCAATGCTCACCACAGAGTTTGGGCTTTCTGTTTCTAAACCCTTGTTTACAATACAATGGTTGATTTGGGCTTCTCTTGGAAGGTGCTCAGAGTTTCTCTGTACAACAGAAACAGTGAAAAGACCATTGAGGATATACACATTTATGCTGAGACATATCTGGCACTAAAGGAGACTGGGAATGCCCAGTTCTTCTATATTGACAAATTTTTGTTTTCCTCCTCACTCAGGTCCAGGTATGGGTGGGTAGAGAAGGGGTCCAAGGACGGTGTAGCCCATTGTGCAGCTGTCCATTCCCAGACCTATTCAATGGTTGCTCTTCTGGGTCCCCGTGGTTTAGATCAATACCAGATGATTAAAGGCTCCCATAACAGCAGGACCTTTCTTTATTTTCTTTGAGCTGTCAAGGAGTACCTTTGGATAAATTATAGCAGCACAACCAACATTGTTGTGCTTGATAATGTTGGGCTCCACAAAGTGGATCTGGTTGTGTCTGAGTTCCCACCCATTGATAAAAATAGCCATTCTGCTAGCCACTGTCTTGCAGACTGCCCAATGAGACTCCTCTTCCTCCCCCCATATTCCCCATTCCTGAATCCAATCAAGGAGGTGTTTGGTTGGATCAAGAATAAGGTGAAACAAGGCCTTCCTCAGGACACTGAGGACCTATTCAATATTCTAGAGGTCAGTCAATTTGCAATGCCACCAGATGTGGTGGAAGCTTTTTATAAGCACTCAGAATCCTTCCTCCCCAAAGCCCTGGCCTCCAAACCAATCAGATAAATGGGCGCCCCAGGTTTCATTTAGTTTTAATTTTATTTAGTTTGTTTTTACTAGGACTCAAAAATTATTATTTATATATAATAATGTGACGTTTGATTGTATTATAGACATTTAAGAATACTAGAAAAGGTAAGTAAAATTAATTATACTAGATAAGAGGGATTTATTTTTATTATGATGCACTGAATATTATTGGCTTTTGCACTAACAAATAAATAAATTAAAAAAAGATAGAAAAAATTAGTTTATTTAAATAATTGTGAATCATTTTGGTACTTTGACTTTTTAAGCCACAAATTGGGCCTTGCGTGTCATCATCTGCTCCTTGGTATTTCAGTGCCACTATAGCCACACAACACGGCAACCAATGATTTTCATGTATCTCTTACTAATTTGTACTTAGGACGCAGGTCAAGTATATCAAATATGTTTATCAAATCATATTACAAGGGAAAGGTAATTTGAGTTCTAAACAATCATGTGTTTGGAACATAAGTGGAGTGGGCTGCATGATGCAGATAAATTCAATTCTCCATGTTTATCTTTGTGATAAATGGACCCGTACTCAACAATATAATAAATAATAAATAAAAACATTTTTAACTTATTTTTAAATATTTGATGTGGTTGCAACTTTAACTATTGTCTTGTAATATATTTAGATATATTAATATTATAATTTACCTACTAAAAAGAAAAATTATAAAATAAAAGTATAATTACAAATCTTAAAAGTTTAATATTAAAGGTTAAATATTCAAAATATACCAATTTTTATTTAATTGTGATTTATTCAATATTAAAATATTCCATATTAAAATATTAAATACTTTTAATAGTGACTTTTAGATACTAAAATTTTAATAAAAAATATTTAATAGTAAATATTTAATATAAAAATATTTAATAGTAAAATATTTAATATTATAATATTAATATTAAATGTTTACTATTAAATATTTCAATATTAATTATTTTAACAGTGAATATTTTTATATTAAATATTTTACTATTAAAATTTTACAAGTAAAATTTTAAAATAGTGAAGTATTTAGTATTAAAATTTTAATATTTAAAAATAAATAATAAATAATAAATAAAAAATAAAATAAAAAAGTTTAAGGTGCAAGGGAAAATGATTTATTAGGGGAATGCAAATTGCAAGGGGAATGTGATTATTCTGGGGAATTATACCCCAAAATTAAACTTTCTGCTAATGCGTTCAATTGGGACCACATACTCTTCTGTATGTGGTGGATGAATCTGGCGCCAATTGCTAGAGGGGTGGCACTCAGCACCCCAGCGGTGGCCAAACGTCTTATAAAAGGCAATTGGGTGAGAGAATCAACTAGTAGATTTTTTTAGGGGCACATAGTACCTGTATAGTGTTGCTATTGCAAATGAGTCATACAGGACGTGCTCAACTGTCCTGTATCCCCATGGTGTCTTCTGTTGGTTGAGGGCTACACAGCATATATTGATTTGTATGGGTACATCTTCCAACTTTTTGATGTTGGCTTTCAATATGCAGTGGAGAAGGATTCCCAGGTACACCACAACGTGGATTCTTTGCAAGGTATACTTTTCTGAGAACATGCTCAATTCTTTGAAAGTTTTTACTAACCTATTGATATAGGACGTTTGGCTGAATTTGAAGAGGTTACCGGGGGACACCTGACTTGAATCTGCCCCCCAGGCCTCTGCAAATGAAATAAATTAAGGCTTAAAATTATTCACAAGGACTGCATCCCTGACTTTATTGGATAGAGACTTAAAAATTTCATTAAAAATTGCTGATTTCAGATATTCATTTCCTATTTGAAAATTGGTTTTTATTAAATCTTTTTTGTATTTGTTCATATTTGTGAAGGGGAACCTTTGAACGCTTTCATATATGTATTCATTGAAGTTCAGTTTTATATCCCCGCAAATTTCATTCATTTCTTTGATTTTGATTGTTGATCCTAGTTTGTAGGCTTCCCTTATCCATGGCAAGCACCCTGCGGGTGGTTGATATTCCCTATCTTGAGCTTCACTATTAAAAAATTATTCATATTCTGTTGAATTATTTTATTTATTTGTTTTATAGGGGCCACCAGTGACTGGTAACCCCCATAAAACCAACTCAGTGTAAAAGCTGCCACTTCTGCGACCTCATCCCCATCCCGGGTGATGACTAAAATAAATATAAGTAAAACAAAAAAGACTTACTGATTGTTTCCCCTGTGGCCCCCTCAGCCACAGGCGCCATATTGGCAAACTTCATGAGCGTTGGATGCTCTTCATTAATTTTCTTAGGCTTAATTTTCCTTATTCTTCTTGCAACTTGTGCTTTCTCTTGATTTTCATTTGATAAAGCTTCTGTATTTCTTGATGCGCTTCTGCTTCTTGATTGTGTTTCATTTTCATCTTTTTCCATTTGATTGTTTTCCTCTTCATTGGTGTTGATTTCCTTTTGAATTTCTGTTCCTTATATTAGTTTGATCTTCTCGTTGTTTTCTTTGGCCCCCTGCCAGAACTCTCACAAATTGTATGCTGCATTGTTGAACTTTAGACTTGATAAAATAGTTCCCTGTAGATTAAGTAATTTTTCTTTATTCTTTTCATCTATAATATTTCCCAATTTGTTCAGAGCATCTTCTTTTGACTGGATCAGTGGCTGGCCCTTGTCCCCCAGCTTTCCTATCACTATTTCCCTGATATTTTTCTCAATTTCAACAACCTTTTGCAGGTGAGCTTCTAATTTGTTGATTAAGTTATAGATTGATGACATTTTGTTTGAATTCCATCAAAAAACTGGCTTTTATAGTACTATCTTCAACGCATACATATTTTTGTCATCATCATTAATAAATTGAAGACAATAAACGTAAATATTGCATTAGAATATTTCAATAAGACGTCAACTCTTGATATTTTGATATTATGTGTATAACTCAATGCATTTTGTTTAATAAAATTCATTGTAAACAAGGCCTTTTTTATTGTAATTTATTTAAATGGACTGTGTTTATATTAGAGAGCCATTAACACTTAGTACAATATTAATAATTAGTGCATTTTACATCCTGTATATTTACCTATTGGTAATAATTATGTAAACTTATTAGTTGGATTTTGCAAGGTAATAATAATGTAATGTGTTAATAGAATACTGGTTAATGTCATTAATTGGCTGATTTTCTTTGCTGTAGCAATTGTGCATTTTTTTATATTTACGCACTAGTATCCAATTGGTTGGTTTCACATCCAATTGCACAGGAAATAGGAAACAAGCTGCCACCCCAACCACATCCAGTCTTGGGGTGGCGGCTTGTTTTCCTATTGCCTATGCAATTGGATGTGAAGCCAACCAATTGGATACTAGTGCGTAAATATCAGAAAATGCACAATTGCCACAGCAAAGAAAATCAGCCAATTAATGACATTAACCAGTATTCTATTAACACATTACATTATTATTACCTTGCAAAATCCAACTAATAAGTTTACATAATTATTACCAATAGGTAAATATACAGGATGTAAAATGCACTAATTATTAATATTGTACTAAGTGTTAATGGCTCTCTAATATAAACACAGTCCATTTAAATAAATTACAATAAAAAAGGCCTTGTTTACAATGAATTTTATTAAACAAAATGCATTGAGTTATGCACATAATATCAAAATATCAAGAGTTGACGTCTTATTGAAATATTCTAATGCAATATTTACGTTTATTGTCTTTAATTTATTAATGATGATGAAAATATCCATAGAAATAATTATATGATACCACATCAAATGTACAACATTCTTTATACATGGAAACTTATAATAATGTAAAAATATATTATTAATTATGAACTAAATGAAAAAATTAATTTTAATAGTAGCCACCAAGAAAAGATTTATTTACTAATCAAAGGACGGAAAGAGGAGGGAATGGGCGGAATGAACATTACCTTCATCTGCGCCTATGAAAGGGACGGCATCAGAGATGGTGGGGAGGGAATGGGTGGTGGTTTGGGAGTCAGAGTTGGAAGGCAGGTGGCTTGATGGGGGGGTTGATGAGGCAGGGTTTGTTGACTGGGAAGGGGCAGCAAAAGCTGATTGCTTCAATTGCTCAAATTCTTCTTCCGTCACATATGCGGGCTTGACAAAACAGATGGACTGGCATGGGGGGAGACGGGGGTCCTTTCTGGACTTATCACTATCACTTGCATAGAAGAAGAAGAGATCAAATAAGTCCTGGACAGACGCGGAAGGGAAAAGCCCATACCCCTTATCAATCTGGGTGCATAGTTTGTTGTAGGTGGCAGGCTTTAAGCGCCTGAAGGTGGAACCAAAATTGTAGAGACATACATCTGCAAGATGCATGTCGGCATAGTTGATGGGGGTAGGCCCAGCAGGTATGCCCTGCATCCCTGATTTCTTGGGTTGTCCATTCCTGCTGCTCCATCTCTGCACTCAGTACAACTGTGTGCACAGCGTTTTGGGCGGCCCACTCCTCCAGCATGGCCTTGAGCCTTGTCTGGTAGGCATACCCATCTGCGGTGTTTGATATTGCCAAGTAATAATTGACGCCCAATGGGGAAATTGCCAATAAAACCCCAAAAAAATGATACAAGATTAGGCCACGCTTTACACGTCAGATTGGATGCGCTTCTCTCCAAAGTCTTGGATACTTGCAGATATCTTAGCATACAACAGGAATATTACGTCATTACGGGCCCTCATTGCCCTTCCTTTGATAAAATTAATAATTGTTGAATTGTAGGGGTTGGTATCCACCAAAATGGGGCCACTGAAAACTTGATTAGACAAGATTCTAGCAGCAACCACAACTCCATGCATCCATGAATTCACCGTTCTTTTGTTGGTGAAGATGCCGTAGAGTCCCAACTGGAGAGGCGTACCTGGACCAGGGGCATCTGCAGGTCATGCTCCATAACAGCCTTCATGAGAGGGTGGGCTTTTTTACCTTCAGTTGAGGTGCGGGCACCAGTTGGGGTCTTCTTGGTGGGGGGGCCACAGTTGGTGTGGGCTTGCAGGGTTGCAGCCACATTGAACTTTGAAAAATCCACCACAGCCGCAATTTCCCCAAGGGACATAAGTTTCCCTTGCTTTTCAACCATTTTGAGAACAATGTCCGGAGTGATCAATCTTCTTCTGCGTCTTGCAGGCTGATTGGCTGAGGGAGGGACATGTCCATCTTTAGAACTGGTTGATGCCATCTGATTGGCTGTTTTGGGGTTCTGGGCTCTCTGGGTGACCCCATGGCTCAAATGGCTGGTTCTGGATGCCATTGCTGATAAGGGATTTGGGTTGGCAGCTGCCTGTGCATGGTGGGCAAACAGGGCCATGCTGGAAGTTGCTGGGGAAAGAACAGACTCCTGGGTGGGGCTTGCAGAGGGGCCTGTGGGTTGGGAGTGGCCATAGACCGAGGCTTCACCGTCAAGAGACCCAGCATAGCCCTGCATGATTTTGTCAAGGCCAGGGAACAGCTCATTGGCTTGGTTGTTATTGAAAGAAGACATAATAAAAATTTATTAAAATTTTAAACTCAAGAAGAGGAATGTATATTTTAGTCAATTTTATTGTTATATATGATAATTTTGTGAATAGTAGGATCTAAATTTTAGCCGTCCTAAAATGGAATAAGGTGATTTTTGAGAACTCCTGTGCTTCCTAAAAGAATCAGCACAAATCCACTCTAGATCCTTTTTGAGACACCCATAAATTATATTTATTTCAAATTCCTTGAAATTATGATTTGAAACTTGGTTCTTGGATTTGACAATCCCACAATTTCAGATTTGTTAATTTTCACATGATGTCTATAATTTGTTTGAAATATAGGAAATCTCAAATTGTACATAAGAATCCTGCATTTCTGATTCATGTATCCCGCATTTGTTTGTTGGGTTTTGTCTTTTGTTAGTTGAGTTATCTGCTCAAGAGATTCAAAATTTGCCAATTTAAATAAACAAAAAAAGTCAAATTGAATGGTTAATTTTATTAAATATTTTATTTTTCAATCAGCTGAGTTGCCTGCAAAAGTGATTCAAAATTTGGACCAAGGATTTGACAATCCCACATTTTTACGTTCAGGTTCTGAATTCACAGTATTTAGCAAACACAAAAAGTAAGGGAGCTATTTGGGGGAATTATATCCCAAAATGTTGTTTTCTGCAAGAGCCAATAATTGAGTCCACATACTCTTCTGTACATGGTGGATTATTTGAGATCTAGTTGCAAGTGGGGTGGCACTTATCACCCCAGTTGTGACCAAGCGCTTTATAAAGGGCAAGATGGTGAGGGAATTTACAAGTAATTGCTTTTTGGGGGGTAAGTACTGTAAATTCAGAACCTAAATGTAAAAATGCGGGATTGTCAAATCTTTGGTCCAAATTTTGAATCACTTTTGCGGGCAACTCAGCTGAGTGAAAGTTAAAATATTAAATAAAATCAACTATTTAATTTGACTTTTTTTTAGTTTATTTAAATTGGAAAATTTTGAATCCCTTGAGCAGATAACTCAATTAACAAAAGACAAAACACAGAAAACAAATGTGGGATACATGAATCAGAAATCAAGGATTCTAATGTACAATTTGAAATTTCCTGTATTTCAAACAAATCATAGACATCATGTAAAACTTAACAAATCTGAAATACAGGATTTTCAAATCCAAGAACCAGATTTTATGTCAAAAACAAGGTGAATTTGAAATAAATATAATTTATGGGCATCTCAAAAAGGATGTCAAAGGATCTAGAGTGGATTTGTGCTAATTTTTTTAAGAATCATAGGCATTCTAAAAAATCACCCTATTCCAGTTTAGGACAGCTAAAATTTAGATCATAATATTCACCAGCTTAACATACTTAACAATAAAATTGACTAAAATATACACTCCTCTTTTTGAGATTAATTTTTTAATAAAAATTTATTATTTCTTCTTCTAATAACAGCCAAGTCAGCGAGCTGTTCCCTGGCCTTGACAAAATTATGCAGGGCCACACTGGGTCTTCCAATAGTGAAGCCTCTGTCTATGGTCACACCCAACCCGCAGGCCCCTCCCCAAGCACTACCCAGGAGTGTGTTCTTTCTCCTGCATCCTCAAGCATGGCCCTGTTTGCCCATCATGCACAGGCAGCTGCCAACCCAGATTGCGTATCAACACTAGCATCCAGAATTGGCCAAGTGAGCCAAGTGGTCACCCAGGGAACCCAGAATCCAGAAACAGCCAATCAGATGGCACTGTCTGGTTCCCAAGACAGACACATCCCACCTCCAGCCAACCAGCCTGCAAGACGCAGAAGAAAGCTAATTACCCCAGAAATTTATGTGAAATGGTTGCAAAGCAAGGGATACTTATGCTCCTTGGGAGAATTGCAGCTGCAATGGGTTTTGCAAAGTCCACTGCGGCTGCAACCCTGCAAGCCCACGTCAATTGTGGCCCCCTCCCAAGAAGACCCCAACTAGTGCCTGTATGCCAACTGAAGGTGAAAAAGCCCACTCTCTTATGATGGCTATCATGGAGCGTGACCTGTTGATGCCCCTGGTCCAGGTTTGTCAACAACTGGGACTCCATGGCATTTTCACAAAAAAACAGTAATTTGTGGATACACAGAGTTGTGATTGCTGCTAGAATCTTGTCCAATCAAGTTCTCATTGGTCCCAGTTTAGTGGATACTAATCCCTAAGATTCAACCATAATTAATTTTATAAAAGAGAGGGCAATGAGGACGTGCAATGACATCATCTTCTTTTTGTATGCCAAGATTTCTGCAAGTATCCAAGATTATTGAGAAAAGTGTATACAATCTGATGTTTAAAAGTGTGACCCAATTTTGTATCAATTTGTTGGGGTTTTACTGGAAGTTTCCCCATTGGGGTTCAATCATTACTCGGCAATATCAAACAATGCAGATGGGTATGCCTACCAGACAGAGCTCAAGGACATGCTGGAGGAGTGGGCTGCCCAAAACGCCTTGTACACAGTTGTAATGAGTGCTAAAGTGGAGCAGCAGGAAAAGGCACCCAAAGAAATTAGGGCTGCAGGGCATACCTGTTGGTCCTATCCCACCAATCACACTGACTTGCATCTTGCAGATTTATGTCTTTACAATTTTGGTTTGGCTCTCAGGTGCTCAAAGCCTGCCACCTACAATAAACTGTGCTCCCAAATTGAGAAAGGGTATAGCTTTTCCCTTCTGTATTTTTCCAGGACTTATCAGATCTCATTGTTTTCTATGCAAGTGATAGTGATAAGTCCAGAAAGGACTACTGCCTCTCCCCACACTCATCCATTTGATTTTTCAAGCCCACATATGTGACAGAAGAAGAATTCAAACAATTGAAGCAATCAGCCCTTTCCGCCTCTTCCCAGTCAACAAACCCTGACTCCCCAACCCCCATCAAGACAAGCCACTTGCCTTCTAACCCTGACTCCCAAACTGCCACCCATTACCTCCCCACCATCTCTGATGCCGTCCCTTTCATAGGCGCAGATGAAGGTAATGTTCATTCCGCCCATTCCCTCCCCTTCTTGTCCTTTGATTAGTAAAATAAAACTTTTCTTTGTGACAAATGATTAAAATTGATATTATTTCTTCCAATTCATACTGTAAATTCAGAACCTGAACGTAAAAATGCGGGATTTTCAAATCCTTGGTCCAAATTTTGAATCACTTTTGCGGGCAACTCAGCTGAGTAAAAAATAAAATATTTAATAAAATCAACCATTTATTTTGATTTTTTTTGGTTTATTTAAATTGGCAAATTTTGAATCTCTTGAGCAGATAACTCAACTAACAAAAGAAAAAACTCAGCAAACAAATGCGGGATACATGAATTGGAAATGCTGGATTCTTATGTACAATTTGAGATTTCCTGTATTTCAATCAAATCATGGACATCATGTAAAAATTAACAAATCTGAAATTGCGGGATTGTCAAATCCAAGAACCAAGTTTCAAATCATAATTTCAAGGAATTTGAAATAAATATAATTTATTGGTGTCTCAAAAAGGATGCCAAATGATATAGAGTGGATTTGTGCTAATTCTTTTAGGAATCATAGGCATTCTCAAAAATCACCCTATTCCAATTTAGGACAGCTAAAATTTAGATGCTTGATTACAGTAGATTTCAGAAGACGCTAATAATAAAGTAGAACTATATATTACAATCTATCTTATCACATTGTCTTTTCTTTGGTGTGTTGAGAATGTGCTTGTAATTAATTGGACAGCTTCACCTCCAGTTGCCTTGTCAATAGGAAATCAAGCTGTCCAATTAATTGCAAGCACATTATCAACACACCAAAGGAAAGACAACGTGATAAGATAGATTGTAATATATAATTCTACTTAATTATTAGCGTCTTCTGAAATCTACTGTAATCAAGTATCCTTAGTAGCAATACATTAATACATAGTTAGTAAACTAATGGTTTATCTTCACCTCTCTCCTTCTTCCTTGATAAGAAGTTTTATGGCCCCTGGTGTAGCCAGGGGCCAAAAACTTTAAAAAAAATTCTGCGTCATCAGGAGAGTAACTCATAAATCATTATATGGTTTTATGATTGCTATATTAGTGATTTAAAGTGCAGAATATTGCATCATTTCCAGTTTAGATAATTTTTCATTTCACTTAATTTCATGTCTAAACATGGGTGTTTAGATTAGATTTTTCATTTGATTTTATCCAGAGTGGAGCTTCTTGATTTGGGATGATTTGTCCTAGTTACTTACTGTACATTCAATTTGGATTCCAGTTCCCGCAATTATTATTTGAGTTTACTAGTGGCATTCAAAAGCAATTTGAATTTTGGTTCTTGGATTTGACAATCCTGAAATTCCAAAAAACATAGTAAACTTAATGGAAATGGTTGATGGATTTGAACGCTTCAAATCTGATTCCAGTTAATTCATTTTGTCCATTGGAAATATGCAGTTCAACTTGAACTTTGCAAAGTGTCTATGAGTTCCCACATTTTTAAAAATTCAAATAAATACTCAAAAAATCAATTTAATTAAAAAAAGGCTATCCCGCAAAAGTGATTCAAAATTTGGACCAAGGATTTGACAATCCCGCATTTTTACGTTCAGGTTCTGAATTTACAGTAATTAATAAACTATCTTTTTTACAATATTGCCATTCCCTGTATGTAAAGAATGTTGTACATTTGATGTGGTAACATATAATTATTTCTATGGATATTTTCATCATCATTAATAAATTAAAGACAATAAACGTAAATATTGGATTGGAATATAGCAATTAGACGTCAACTCTTGATATGTTGATATTATGTGCATAACTTAATGCATTCTGTATAATAAAACTTGTTGTAAATGTGGTATTTCACATTGTAATTTATATAATTGGACTGTTTTTACATTAGAGAACCATTAAAATTATTACAAATATTAATAAATAGTGCACTTTACATCTTGTATATTTGCCTTTTGATAACAATTCTGTAAACTTTCTAGTCCAATTTTGTGAGTAATAATAATATAATGGATCAATAAATTACTGTTTATTACTATTAATTGGCTGATTTTCTTTACTGTGGAAATTGTTTATTTTCTGATATTTACACACTGGTGTCCAATTGGTTGGTTTCACATCCAATTGCACAGGCAATAGGAAACATGGTTGCCTTCCCAAGACCAAATGTGGGTGGGGTGGCAACCACGCTTCCTATTGCCTGTGCAATTGGAAGTTAAACCAACCAATGGGATACCAGCACATAATTACCAGAAAATGCACAATTGCCACAGTAAAGAAAAGCAGTCAATTTTTGGTCATAAACAGTGATTGATACATTTTATTATTACTATTATGCAAAATAAGCTTTAAGTTTTGCAGAATCATTATCAATGGGTAATTATGCAGGCAGTAAAATGCACTATGTATCAATATTTGTAATAATTTTTAATGTTTCCCTAATGTAAACACAGTCCAATTATATAAATTACAATGAAAAATACCACGTTTACAATGAATTTTATTATACAGAATGTATTGAGTTATGCACATTTTATCTAGATATAAGGATTTAATGTATACCTGCAATATTTCAATACAGTAGTTTTCAAAACTGTTGAGATAAAGAAACTCAGTCTAAAAGTATACAAATCAGCCTAAAAACAAAATCAAAGTGGATCCAAATCTATTGTAATTTAAGATAATTCCTTAAATTTAGACTTTGTTTTTAGACTGAGATTTTACGTATATCTCAACAGGTTTGTAAACTACTGTATAACATTTACATTTGTTGGCCCTTAATTTATTATTGATAATGAAAAATATTCATGCAAAAATTATATGTTACCACATCAAATGTACAACATTTGATTAATTATGTGGAATGTCAATAATGTAAAAAGAATACAGTAGTTTTAAAAGCTATGGCAACAAGCAAAAATTCTTCAGATTTGAACAAAATGATTTCAGATTTAAACAAAATCCAACTCTCAGGTTAAAATATACACTCTGTTAACAGGGTTTATTGGTGTTACTGGGCAAAATGGGTCAACACGGCAACAAAAGGCTCACACGCAAAGCAAAACCATTCAAAATATAATAAAAAATACATTGATTCACAAACAAAATGGTGTGAGTTGACTTTTGGTGTACATATGATTACTATGTGAATCGGTGACAAAATACACCCAAGCAAGGTGTGTCAAAATTCAATCCAAAAACAAAACACAATAGCAACTCACTATGTAAACAAAATCACTCACACAATGTGTTCAATGGATTGTAATCATGAATGATACCAAGGTATCTAAAATAAGACACAAGATCTGAAACATAAATTTTAAAAATATTGTGTTGGGTGTTTGAATTTGGCAGTAAAATCTAGGAAAATGAGTGTATTTTTTTGAGTATTCTAAAATAGGTGTTGTAAAACCAAAAACAACTAACTAAGAAATAAAAAATCTATAATTGGGATATTGGGTGGGAAAAAATATTAATTGAATATCCATAAACAGATAAAAGCAAAAATTAAAAATAGGGAGTAACTTAATTAAGTTTTATTTAATATTTTATTAAATTTTAAAATGGAGGAAAAATAGCAGCAGACTACCATTGCACCTGTTGTGCGCCGCAGTTGCAGTCGCCCAGCGGGTCAAAGAATAGACTTAGTACAACACAAGTGCCTACTCAGGAGGGAGGTGGGAGAGGAGAGTTCCATAGGGACGCTGCACTGACATAGCTGGTTCAAGGAGCACAAGCTGCTAGGGTGCAGAGCATAAAACCTCAGGTCCCAAAGCTGACCTGGAAGCCAACCAAGGTCACCACTACCAAAATGGTTAGAAACAAGGAGGTAGAACTTACTTTGTATGTGTTTGACATTATGTACCGGCAAGAGTCGGTCCCGTCAGCCATGCTATAGAAGGTGAAGACTGTACTTGATACTAGCTACAAGCCCTACGTCAGTGATGGCAATCAGGAGGATGACAAGAAGCCCCAGTGCTACCAAACCAATGAGGGACAGCTGGTGCTAAAGAAAGTTGCAGCATTTTACACCAAGGTGCCCATGCCCTGTGTTGTGCCCAATACCAATGAGTTGACCCCTACTGCCAAAAAGCCCGCCCAGAAGCACATCCCTGACATCAAACACATCATCCTGCTTAAGCTAATGCAGGAATTGGGTGACTACAAGGCAGCCATGGCCATTGTTGGAGTGGATCCCAAATATGCTAGCAAGACCTTCCATAAATTCATTAATACTGGTTGTGTCCTTACCACAGAGAAAACCCTTGCACTTGTCAACTATGCTCACCAAGGAGCACAAATGGGCAATCTGCCAGTGGATCACCCAGGACTGCCATCTTTAACTGGCAAATATACAGGCCTTTGTCAAGTCTGCTTTTGGGATTGAGGCCTTGTTTTCCTTTTACTACTGTCTGGTGAAGGGAATGCAATTTTCTTGGAAAAAGCTCGGGGTATCCCCCTACAATTGGAACAGCCCAGCCATTATTGAGACCCAGAAAAATTACGCTGAGGCGTACACTGCCCTCAAAGCCAAGGGGACGGTGAAATTCTATTATATTGACAAATCAGCATTTGCCTCGTCAATGCGCAATGAGTATGGGTATGTCCCCAGAGGCTCCAATGACAGGATGGCTTGGCATGCTGCAGTCCACGCCACAGCCTATTCAATGGTGGCTCTCCTTGATCCAAAGGGGGTCAAGCTCTACCAAATGATACTAGGCTCCCACAATAGCCAGACCTTCCTATCATTTCTCCAATTGGTCCAGGAGCACCTGAGGCGCACAAGCCCAGGCTTCACCAACGTAATTGTGTTGGACAACGTTGGTCTCCACAATGTGGCTGAAATTATTGAAGAATTTTCATCAATTGACACGAGCATTGCAGTGGGCCTCCAGCAATTGGCCACAGCAAATATGCGCCTTCTCTTTCTCCCCGCCTATTTGCCCTTCCTAAATCCCATTGAGGAAGTCTTTGGGTGGCTCAAGCAAGTTGTCAAGCAAGGAACCCCAAATGGGACTGAGGACCTGTTTGATTTGCTGCAGGCCGGATCCATACCCTCCCAGCTGAGACTGTGGCCAAATTCTATGGCCACGCTGATTTGTTTATCCCTGCGTGCCTAGCCAAACAGCCAATCAAATAAAGGCTTAGTGTGTCCAATTTTTTATATTCTCTAATTTTTATTCAACATTTATTAATTATTATTTTATATTTAGATGTTTCTACGCCTGCAATCACATCCAGAAGATCAATCAATAGATATAAGTAATTTATTTATTTTATTGTATATTATTTTATTATGCCATCTGAGGTAATCCCAAACGCTCAGTACTGGATTACGCAGAAATATTTAAATCACTTTGGTCAAATAAATGTAAAAATAATTTAAAAAAATTAAACATAAAATGTACAAGTTAGAATTTTTTTTATTAACGTATAATTTTATACTTTTATGAAACCCATTTCTGCAATATATTTTTCAAATCTTGTTTTCTAAAATATTATTTGAAAAATTAATTATAATAAAAATATTGTAGAGTATAAAGATGTTTATTAGAAGAGAGAATTTATTACAAACACCTGTAGTGAGTTCAGTGGTATGTACCCACCCCACAATGGAGGTGGCGCAAAACCTCCACCGCCATACTGTGGACGGTGGATACACCCATATTGAAATACTCCCTCCTGCTGGTGAAAGGCGGTAGGGTCAGGTGGGAGTGAAGCAGAAGCTTTTCAGGCGGGGCTGCAAACCTGAAGATGCCTGCCAGGACCAGGGCGTCCTGGATCACATGATCAACCAAGTTGTATCCAGGGGGACCTTCTTCCTGTTGAGTGCAAGCCGGGCCTTGTCAATCCCCAGAAGGACTCTGTCCAGGTCCTCAACAGACGCACCCATCCCAAAGAAGAATAAGAACCCCAGGTAAACAACCAGATGAAGCCTTTGCCCTACAAAGACTTCCATGAACTCACACAATTTATTATAGACTGTGCTGATCTTCTTGCTGTGCCTGGTCTTTGCAAAGGTAAGATTCATTGCCAAGGGGAGCCCTGTCTCATCTGCACTTCAGGCCAGCCCAAAGTCCGCCAGGAGGATCTTGGTCTTCTTTATGGCTGTTGCTTCTGCAACAGCCAATTTTCCCACCATGCGCCCAAAGTTCTCTAATAGGTAAGACAGGGTGTGCTCCACCAGGAAGCAGAAGCAAGCAGCCACATGAGCCCAGCCCATCTCTGGTACATTCTTGAATGGGAGCATCCAGGACGTAACAAACAAGCTCAATGGAGTTTACACAGTAAACTCCACTGAGGGATACTGGGTCCAGGCGGACCAGTTGGGCATCCTTGTAGGCAGTAACTGCCCACTCAGATGCCCCCTCAGAATGCGTCAGCCCGGCTAGCGCGTCCCTTGTCATTGGGAAGGACCTGTGAATTCTTTCTTCAAGCTCCTGCACAACAGGGGGGGACATATACAATTGCTTGGCCACATGAGTGGCATAATTAGCATAAAAGGTGGCTGGGACAAAAGGGACTAGGACCCGGCGGAGTTCACTGTCTACGTTTTCTAAGAAAAAAAGGTAAGTATTTTGAAAATTTATTAATTTTATTTTTTAGGTTACCTTCTTGTGTTTCTTCTTTGCTGGCAGTATCAGCCGGCTTGGCCATTCTTGCGCAATCAATTGCGCTGGCAATTTGGTGTCCTCTGCCCTGTCACGCTTGGCAGGTTTGAGGTGGGCATACATCTCCATGTCATCAACCCAGACAGACGGCGCAGAAAGATTGTAAGCCTTGAACTGGAGCCCCTCAACCACCGTTTTCTGAATATTAAGTAAGCGCTCAATTGTTATTTCTGATGTGTCAGGAATTTTGGTCATTAATGCCTTGGATGTCACCCTGTCAAGTTTCTTGCCTTCAAGGAGAGTAAACTCACCTTTGCTTTGACCTTGCGGTCAATGTCTTTGATTTCAGCAATCACCAAGTTGAGGTCCTTTAGAAGCTTTTTGAGTTCTCTCATTTGATTTTTTTACTAACCTTTCCATATGTTTTTATAGCTTTTGCCCCAATACATTCTGTATTATTTTGATACTGTTGCCTCTTTTTTTGTTCCTTTTTGTTTTCCCATCTACTACATTATCCCATCTTTTTACCCATTGAGTATATGTTTTACGCTCATCTCAATATGCGTCGTTTGCTTTGTGTTGGCGTTGTTTTCTTAATTGCCATATTATTTTTGGCGCTCAACATAGCCCCTTGTGAAAATATTAACAACAATTTGGTGATCAGCTAAATTTAAATTAGAAAATTATAGTGTTAACTGTTTTTAGATAAAGTTGTTACTGATCCAAATTCAAAACCTTAATGATAAAATTTAAGCCAATCAGGAGCTGAGTGATAAAGTGATTGTTGTGACATAAAGGGACATTCAATAATTCTTTGATGCATGTGCACTAATTAATATGATTGGATGGATGTTTTACCATTGTGCGCCATTGTTGTTGTGGTGAGTTGTTGGTGGACTAGTGCTAACCCAGCAGCTGATTGGTCACTAGTCCACCAATAACTTGCCACAGCAGCAATGGCGCACAATGGTAAAACATCCAGCCAATCAGATTAATTAGCGCACATGCATCAAATAATTATTAAATACCCTTTATATCACAACAATCACTTTATCACTTGGCTCCTGATTGGCTTAAAGTTTACCATTAAGGTTTTGAATTCAGATCTGTAACAACTTTAACTAAAAAGAGTTAACACTATAAATTTCTAATTCAAATTTAGCTGATCACCAAATTGTTGTTAATATTTTCACAAGGGGATATGTTTGGGTGCTAAAAATAACTGTGTTCAGGATCTAGATACATGTCATAGTAAATATATGATTTTATAGAAATAAGCTGAACATAAAGAATAAAACCAACTATAAACAAAGAGAACACAAACAATTGAAATTCAAAATAAAAATAATATAAATATAAATTTTCTGGGACCAGGGGTTTTTTTGAGGCAGGGAAGAGTGATGCCTAGTAGGCAGAATGGCGCAGGAAGGAGGACGTAGAGGCAGTACTGGCCTGGGGGGTCTGGGATTGGATGGGTTGGGTTTGCGGGAAGGGGGTGTTGGTGGCGGGGGTGGAGGCAGGAGGATTGCGCGTGATGGCCGCCATATACCGCTCATTGTACTCCTCATCAGTCATTGGCTGGATGGGCTGGTAGGTGGCTGTGGCACGGGGTGGGAGGCGCTTATCCTTGCGTGATTGATTGCCCATGTTTACATGGAAAACCATTTGCGCAAACAAGCCAGCCACCATTTGGTGACCAAAGAGAAAATTGTGATCAAGGACCCCAAGATAGAGGTTGTTGAAAGCCTGAGGGCGGCGCTTTTGTAGTGTATCTCCAATGTTGAAGAAGACAACATCAGCTGGCAAAAGTGGTAAAGTCAACTCCCTTAAACTTGACTCCCTGGTACTTGACACTTTGTCAAGTACCAGGGAGTTGAGTGCTGCATATGTGAATCTATTAGTGTTTTTGGCTTAACCAACTTTAAGCTAATTTTTACTAGTAATTTAGGGGTTTGAAACCAAAAACCAAGGTTAAATTTACTCAAACTTGGCTCTGTTTAATAAATCAGTTAGCTAAAATACTAATTTAAGGGGAAATTTATAAGTAAATTTACTAATAGAAATGAAAAAACCTGTGTTCAACACTCTAAACCCAAAAGTGACCAGTTTGACACTTTTTAAGCCAAATTTAATTTTATTAATAAAATACATATGTGCTTATATAAAATTTTGTTATTTACCATTATATTTTTATTATTAGTGTTCATAGTTGTTGATTAGGCTCCCAAGTTCCACTATAATGGATTTAGTGGCATAGAAATTAATCAAATAACCCACTTGTTTACATTATGTCATTCCTGGGTTTTTGGATTAAGTGGTGCCACATAAATTAAGCCCAATTTATTAAGAGATTTCATATGTAATTTATAAAAAACTGAATCTTGACACTTTCTTTGTTCAACTCTATTCACTTGACACCTGATTGGTTTTGGATTTAACTAATCAAAGGCTCAGAATTAAGGCTAAATTAATGTGATGCACTATGAGCGCCACTCAACACTCACCCACTTGACACTTTAACTTGGGGATTAGTACAGAGAGCTTCTTAACGTTTTAACCAACACTATGGTAAATAATTCACTCCCAGCTCCTCACAGCATGCCCTAATCACTAATAACACATTCCCATACATTTACTTTTTTAACTTATGTTGTATTTTTTTATTTTTGAGCATACAAAACTGCCTTGCTTTTGGGTTAAATATCAAACCCAGTTTAAATTTAAGCAAGTTTTATATGTAAAAAGCATAGTAAATTTGATGTTTCTGCTCAACTCTGGCATACTTGATAGTGAGAATTCAGCTTTTTTTTCACTTGACAGTGAGAATTCATCTTTTTATGGCTGATTGAGAGTGCCAAACTTGACACTTTACTATGTTTTGAATTTTCAACTCTCAATAAAAAAATTCCACATAATAATTTTTATTTATTTTTTTGCTATTATAATCTACTACTTTTTCTGCTGCTCTCCATATAATTTTCATATTTTTTTTGATTTTCAATTAAACTTTTACATTGATTTAACACTAAGATGTTATGCTGAACCTAACATCTTTGATGCTTCATCATAAATTCACTTATTTTCTATGTTTTAACCTTTATATCTATACTTTGAGTTTCTATTTTGCTTCTATTTACTTTTTTATGTTTTTTTTCTTGATAAATAAAACTTTACTTGCATAATTTTCATTTAACTTTTACTTTGTTTTATCTCTGTTTTTTATATCTTTCATACTTCTCTTATTTACAATGCCAAACTTTTCTTTAGACAAAATCAAACAAGAATAGCCAACAGCCTAAGCGCCAAGCCTCCAAAGGCTCCAAAGAAACTGCCTCCACTCCCAAGCGTGCCAAGAAGCCTGCAAAGGCAAAGTCTTCAACCCCATCTCCTACCACTCCATCTCCTCCTACTCCTCCACCCTCATCTTCTACATCCCCTTCACCTTCCCCCCAAAAATCCTCCCCCAATAAATCTGATGGTGATCTTACCAACCACTCATTTTATCACTCAGAGGCCGACTCCGAGCCCACCAAGGAGCGGCATACCAAGAAGTCAAAGGCTGCCAAGGAGCCCACCTCTTCTTCTGGTAAGAAAAAGGAGGCATCCAAGCAGGCCTCAAAGAACCCTTCCCCTCCCCCTCCCCCTCCCAATGGCTCTTTCTCACTTTCTTCATCTGACCCCCAAGATGAGCCGGAGGATTACTCCAAGAAGTTTAAAGCTTCTGGTCATGTGACTTGGGATCCACTGGCCATTCACAACATTTGCAACATGGACAGAGAGTTTAAAGTTCCCAAGCGCTTCCCCTGGTACTTTCCAATCATGTCTGTAAAGGGCAGCCCTGGTTACATTGCCAACAATTATATCTTTAATTGCAACAACCAAAAGCAGTAGACCAAAAGCAAGCACTTTGTCTGTGAGGATAAGACTTGCGGGGTCCAGTTAAACACCAAGGGCTGGGAGCAAGTAACATTGGAGAAGGGGGAGCATACTTGTGAGCCCCCAATCATATAATCACTTGGATGTTAAAGTGGTACCTTCTGCAAGTTATACCCACATCCTCTCATCTTTGCGCATCAGATCTGGCCATCAAGGCCCTCCAACATCTCAAACCCAACAATCTCAAGTTGGTACCAACACAGGAGCAGTTGGTTGAATTCATCAGCAATAAGCATATTGCTGCCAATCCCCTCCCCCCAAGGCTTCTGATGTCCTCTCTGAGCTCACGCTCACTCATGAGCTTAAGTAGCTTCCGAGTGGGGAGCGCTTCCTGCTTCATGATGACAGGCCTGTAGCCAAGGACCATATAATCTGCTACTCAACTCAGCAGAACCTGATGGAGTTGAAAAGGGCGTCAACCTGGCTAGTTGATGTTACCTTTGACACTTGCCCCCAGATGTTCAAGCCTCTGGATGGTCCATGCCCAGATTGACATCTGGGTGATTCAACTTGCGTTCTTTCTTCTTCCTGGGGCCACTGAGGCCATCTATACCCGCATGTTCTCTATCCTCTGCCAAGCAATTGCCCTCCTTCCTCCTGCCAACAATGATGAATCCAAGAAGACTCCCCCCACACCCGCGCCAACCCACCTGCCTCTGACAAGGACCAGGCCACCCTGGACTAGGAGGAAAAGGCAAGGCTAAGAGCTCTTGGGCCTTGCGTGTGCATTATGGACTTTGAGCCTGCTCAGTTCAATGCATTCAGCCAGCTGTTTAGCAGGGAGGTAAAGGGGTGCCAATTCCACTTCTGCCACACAGTTGCTTGTAACGTGCAGGCCCACACTGAGCTTAGTAAGTTGAGCCAGAGGGATACTTTGGACACCTGCAGATTTGTGCTGGCACAATTTAGTGCCTTGGCTTTTTTAAAGCCAGAGCACACTGCGCAGGGGTTCAAGGTGCTCTCAAAGGATCCCTATATAGTGAAGCACCCGGAGTTCAAGCCTTTCCTTGAGTACTTTGAGCCCCAGTGGATTGGGAAGGTTGTCACGCAGAGGCAAGGCAAGGCCTGTGTCAAGGCCATCTGGAATATGTACCGGGCGGCAGTGAATGGTGAGCTCAAGACCACCTCAGCGCTAGAGGCTTACCACAAACACCTCAAGGCCAACTTTAGGCTCCACCCAAAATTCAATAAGTTCTTTTCCCTCTTGCAGCACAAGCAGGAGAAAACCATCTCCAAGCTGTGTGATCTCTTCAACCGCGCCCCCCCACCAAGCCAACCACCTGCTGTACCCTCTTCACCAAGGCCATCCAGGGTGCGGCCAAGCACAAATACAAGGCCTCTGAGCTTAAGCAGCAGCTTGAGCTTATTGCCACTGCCCTCCTGGAAGGGGCAAAAATGAAAAGGGGAAAGAAGGATGAGGAGTAAACTTGCTTGCTTGCTCAGTTATATGATTTTTAATTTTAACTTTTAACTTTTTAGCTTTAATTTTTACTTTTTAGTTTTGATCAATTAGTTTTTAGTTTCAATTTTTCTATTTTTTAATTTAATTAGATAGTGCTAATTTTTTATGTATACATGGTAAGTTTGAGATGAATAGTTATAGTTGAAAGTAAGTGAAATATCTAATTTTTTGTTAATTTCCAAATAAAACATATGATATTCACAGTTGTGCTTATATGAACTATATCAAAAAAACATTAAAATTTCTTTATATTTTGCATAACTTGATTTGTTGTGTTTTTGTTTATTTTTGTCTCATTGGAATTTTAATTTTCATGGTAATAAAAAATATTTGTATAATAAAGAGTGTAAATTACATAATAAAATGAGAAATAATTGCTCTTTTCTCCTTATTTCTATTTTAAAAGATACTGTTTTTATTGCATTTCTGAGCTTTATGGGGTCACATTAGTACACCATAGATGTATAGCTTAAGTTTTTATATTAAAAGTTTTCAGTACATCAAGATCTGTTAATTAAAAAAGTGTCAATTTCCAGTTGTTAATCAGGGCAAAAGCTGAATTCTCACTTTACTATAGTGTCAACTACCAGGGAGTCAAGTTTAAGGGAGTCAATCACCAGGGAGTCAAAATTACCACAGTTGCCCATCAGCCAGACAAATGTCTGTGTGACTGGCTGGGTACACAAAGGCCTGGCGCCCGCGTTGCTGGATGGCCTCAAGGACAGTGGAGCTACCCTCCATCTGGTGGCTCAAGAAAACCTGGTACTTGGAATTTGAGCCATCCCAGGAGTCAAGCAATCCACCAAGGATGTGGTTATATGAGTACCCATTGATAAAATCAGGGTTTATCCAATAGTAGACAAAACTCTTGGCTGAAACAGCCAGAAATGCACCAATGAAAGTCCCCTTCTTGACCTTCTTCCTTCCTTTTTGATTGGTGGCTCTTACTTGATCTCCAAAATCATCAAAAGCTATTGATATCTTGTAATAGGAGACAAACATGATGTCATCTGTTAGACTTTTCAAGCATCAGACCAGGGTTGATTTGGTTGTGGTGTCATATGGTGAATCCTCAGCGCCATCCCATTGGTTGCTGATAAAATAGGTAAGAACCCGTATGGAAGCCACCTTTCTATGCATCCAGAGCTGCACCATGCGCTCAGACACCCAAATGCCATGGTTTGCAAGTTGCTTCTGGACCTGGGTCAAGGAAAGCTTGGGGTCCCGCTGGAGGAGGTCAAGCATTATTGGGTAGGCCTCGGTTATCTGGGACTCTGTGGCCTTCTTTGGCTGCTTGGCCGTCCCAATCAGATTCCCATATTTATTAGGTTGTTGAACTCCTGCATTATTGTAGCTTGGGTGAATTGCAATTGGCTGGCAATCTGGTCCCATGACAGACCCTGTAGGTTTAGTGCCACAATTTCCTGAAGAATATGGGCAGTGATTATTCTGTGTTTGGGGCGCTGGGCGGCGGAAGCTGAAGCCTGATTGGCTGAGTGGGGGCAGGTTGGGCGGTGGCGGGAAGTTGTTCTGGATTGAGGTTGCCATCCTGATTGGTTGATTGCCGGGCAGCTTGTGCAGGGGTGGGTGTGGAGTCAAGGGCAGAGCTAGACACTAAGTGACTCTCAAACAAGTCAAAGCCATATAGTCGGGGGACAGTAACAGGTCAGCTTCCTTGTTACCCGCCTCAAAGGCTTGGGTGTAAACAGGTGCCTTCACATTCTGAGCCTTGCCTCCATTGCAGCTGGTTTGGCTGCTGGCACAGTTGAAGATATTGCTTGTAAAAACCATTGTAAAAAAACCTAGGATAAAATCACTAAAAGTAGAAATTTTAAAATTTAATGAATTATTTTTATTGTAATCTCAAGTCCATATTTGGAAGGTTCTCAAAACCTTTTCATACAAATCTGAAGCCATGAAAATGGATAAAATGCCTCTGGTCCTAAATTAAATAGCTGTTGATTGGCTGTTAAACTGTTATTTTTCTATTTTAGGCTGCTCATACTACACATCTTGTGTGAGTTCATTTTGTTTTGTGCTTGTGTAATCTTGCTTCTATATTGCTCAAGTTTTGTTTCACTTTAGTCCTTCTGTTGGTGACTCATATGAATCCTGATTGGATTATAATATACTCCAGAACAGCATCTATTCATTTCACTTGTTGCATCAGTTCATTTTGTTTGTGGTTTGAACTACACCACTTGATGTCTGATATAATTTTGTATGATGGGTTAGTGAAATTTTGTTTTTGGTTTGACAGTTCATTTATTAACCAAATATATTTAAATTAATTGAATCCTGAATCTTGCGCAACTTGGATTTTGTTTAAATCTGAAGAATATTAGCTTGTTGCCATAGCTTTTAAAACTACTGTATATTATTAATTGGGAATTGGAAGAAAAAATATCAATTTCAATCATTTGTCACAAAGAAAAGTTTTATTTTACTAATAAAAGGACAAGAAGGGGAGGGAATAGGCAGAATGTACGTTGCCATTATCTGCACCAGTAAAAGGGATGGCATCAGAGGTAGTGGGGAGGGAATGGGTGGTGGTTTGGGAGTCAGGATTGGAAGGTAGGTGGCTTGATCTTGATGGGGGGTTGGGGAGGCAGGGTTTGTTGACTGGGAAGAGGCAGAAAGAGCTGATTGCTTCAATTGATTAAATTCTTCTTCTGTCACATAGGTGGGCTTGACAAACCAACTGGATGAGCGTGGGGGAAAGCAGGAGTCCTTTCTGGACTTATCACTATCAATTTCATGGAAGATGATGAGATCTGATAGGTCCTGGAAAAATACAGAAGGGAAAAGCTATACCCTTTTTCAATTTGGAAGCACAGTTTACTGTAGGTGGCAGGCTTTGAGCACCTGAGAGCCAAACCAAAATTGTAAAGACATAAATCTGCAAGATGCAAGTCAGTGTGATTGGTGGGATAGGACCAACAGGTATGCCCTGCAGCCCTAATTTTTTGGGTGCCTATTCCTGCTGCTCCACTTCAGCACTCATTACAACTGTGTACAAGGCGTCTTGGGCAGCCCACCCCTTCAGCATGTCCTTGAGCTCTGTCTGGTAGGCATACCCATCTGCATTGTTTGATATTACTGAGTAATAATTGACACCCAATGGGGAAAATTGCCAGTAAAACCCCAACAAATTGATACAAAATTGGGCCGCACTTGTAAATACCAGATTGGATATGCTTTTCTCCATAGTCTTGGATACTTGCAGAAATCTTGGCATACTTGTCACGGCCCATAACAGAGTCTGACTGGACTCCCACAGGGGAGGCAGGCTGGGCCTGGAAGGCCATGTACACAATAGGCGCAATTTTTACCAGGTAGTTAACTGTAGTAGGTAGGGGGTGCCAACTCCCAGTATGGGGCACAACTTGGACAGCCAGCCCCAATACTGTGATGTAGATGAACCCCAGCTTACTGAAGTCCTGGGCAGGAGGCAAATTAGGTAGAGAGGAAGCAGCAAGAATCTCCTTCATGCAGGCAGGAGATCCAGATTATGGGGATGGAAATACTCCAAGTCAAGAGTGCGGGGTGGATTGACTGAGGTAGCAGGAGTATAACCAGGAGAATATGGATAGGCAAGTTTATATTGTGTTGTGGATTCCAAAATAGATACAAAGAGAATAATTAAATTTGAGGAAAAATTGACAATTCCTGAAATAAGATAATTATTTCTGCGCATAAACTCTTTTTATTAAGATATCAACAGTGAGGAGGGCTTCTCCTCCTCACTATTTATACTTACTGGTAATTTAGTGGCCTTTTGTGCCACCAGAGAACTGATGGCATTGATTTCAGTTGAACTTACAATTTTCACTGGAATTTGTGTACTCAATCCAAGAGGTGGCTACTCATTGGTTGGTATAACATGAAACTTTCTTGAACTGTAGTATACCAAAGTGTCACAGTTATTTATAGATCCCACAAGTAATCAAGCGCCTGGTTGCAAGATTGAACAATCACTCTCCTAATGTACCATTTCCTGATAGTTGAGAGGCACAACTTCAATAATAGAATTGAAGCCAAGGATTTGAAGCTTGTGTGCCTCTCAAATCCTGAGCCATTTTTTTAGTTGAAAGGGGGTTTCTTGCTCTGGGAGATACTTGGTGAAGATTCCCAAGCTGTGGGGGGGTTTGCCTCTAGGAAGGTCAGCTGATTGTCCAGGGCATTCTGTGTGACAGAAATCACTGGATAATATGAAGCCGTTTCTAAATGATGGGGAATTACCACCCAAATCCACATAGAATTGATGATTAACCATCAACACGGCTTTAAATATCTTTTTGTGAAATTTCCAATTGAAACTCCAGGATTAAGTAGAACAATCAATCCTAACCAGAGTAAACCAAGATAAATGACCTGGGAAAGCATCAATGCATCTTCAGTGTAGAATTCTGGGCATTGAGAAGTGACATAATTTTCATTTTCCAGAATGGGGGGAGGAGCTACAAAATTGGCTGGCATAAATTAACATTTTGCAGCATCAACAACAAAGTTCCAGATGCTGGGCCCCATCTTCCTGAAATGATTCTGTTCAGAATCAGATTGTACAGGATATACCGCAACAACCCAAGCACAGGATGCATTTTTAAAATTTAAAATTAGAACTTGGGATAATTGATTTTTATTGGGTAAATTTAGAAGGACTCAACTCTTAGAGTTAAAACAGGGAAAATTATTCAATATATATCAGAAAAATTGAGTAAGCAATACCACCTGAGTCTTGATCTCCTATTCCTTTGGCATCTTCAAGTAAGTATCTAGTCCAGGTCGCAAAGAACCCTTGTGTGACCAGTTTCTGAAGACCATGCTGATTAATGAGCTTATATTGGGTGACCCTCATATTACGTCAATTTATCAACATCAGTTTACAAGAGGGAGCTGGTTTCAGCTGGCATACTGGAGCAGCTGTGACCCATTTTCAATCAACCTTTTGGTTTAAATCCGTTAACTTGGTCAATTTTGATACTGGTTTCACAGCTTTCCGTGCCTTCTTACTTGGACGGACAATATCCAGCATTATGGAACTTACCGTGACATTCTAGGCCCTGAAAATACTATAGGAAGATGCATTTATTGCACATCCTCATTGTCCTCCCTTTTATAAAATTAATAATGATTGAATTGTAGGGGTCATTATTCACCAAACTGTGACCAATGAGAACTTTAGTGGACAAGATTATAGCAGCAACCACACTCTGTGAATCCACAAATTAACTGTTATTTTATTTGTGAAAATGCCATGAAGTCCCAGTCTGAGACAAACCTGGACCAGGGGCATCTGCGGGTCACATTCCATGATGGCCATCATAAGTGGATGAGCTTTTTCACCTTCAGTTGAAGTACAGGCACCAGTTGGGGTCTTCTTGGGAGGGGGCCAAAGTTGGTGTGGGCTCATAGGATTGCAGCCACATTGAACTTTGCAAAATCCACCACAGCCGCAATTTCCCCAAGGGACATAAGATCCCCTTGCTTTTTGACTATTTCATATAAATTTCTGGGGTAATTAGCCTTTTTCTGCGTCTTGCAGGCTGATTGGCTGGAGGTGGGATGTATCTGTCTTGGGAACCAGACAGTGTCATCTGATTGGCTGTTTCTAGATTCTGGGTTCTCTGGGTGACCCCTTGGCCTAATTGGCCAATTCCAGATGCTAGTGTTGATGCATGATTTGGGTTAGCAGCTGCCTGTGTGTGATGGGCAAACAGTGCCATGCTTGAGGACACAGGAGAAAAAACACACTCCTGGGTAGTGCTTGGGGAGGGGCATGCAGGTTGAGAACAAACATAGCTGGAGGCTTTACCATTGGAAGACCCAACATAGCCATGAATGATTTTGTCAAGGCCAGAGAACAGCTTGTTTATTTGGTTGTTATTAAAAGAAGGCATAATAATTTTTTATTAAAAAATTAAACTCAAAACAAGAAGTGTATATTTTAATCATTTTTATTGTTAAGTATGTTAAGTTGGTGAATAGTAGGATCATAATTTTAGCTGCCCTAAAATGGAATAGGGTGATTTTTTGGAATGCCTGTGATTCCTAAAATAACTAGCACAAATTTACCCTAGATCCTTTAGCATCCTTTCTGAGACACCCATAAATTACATTTATTTTGAATCCACCTCTCTTTTGATTTGAAATTTGGTTCTAGGATTTGATAATCCTGCAAGCCCATATTCATTAATTTTTACATGATATCTATGACTTGTTTGACATACAGAAAATCTCAAATTGTACATTAGAATCCCACATTTATGATTCATGTATCCCACATTCTTTTGTTGAGATTTTTTCTTTTGTCAGTTAAGTTATCTGCTCAAGAGATTTGAAAATTTCCAATTTAAATAAACTAAAAAAGTCAAATTAAATGGTTAATTTTATTAATTATTTTTATTTTTCAATCAGCTGAGTTGCCCGCAAAAGTGATTCAAAATTTGGACCAAGGATTTGACAATCCCGCATTTTTACGTTTAGGTTCTGAATTTACAATAAACCCTTAGGGGGTTAATGGGTTTAAGGATTGAAGCAGTTAATCCATACAAATTGGTAGGAAAACTGCTTCAGAAAACCCAAAATGAATAAGGTGGGACCCAAAAACATAGTGTTTTGAATCCTACCTTTTAAGATTTCTTTAATGAAATACATTGTTAATATTAAGATGATATCAATAATAATATAAGAAGATGAATTGCAATTTATTATTTTTAAAGAAAAATATTGATTTTTTCCTTAGTGAAATTTAAATATATTTTAAAGATAAAAAATAAAAATTTATATGGGGTTGATTTGATTTTTAAACTTGTTAATCAGATGCTAATTTGGATTCATCTGGGATCACAGAAAATTGGGTTGCTTTCACAAGATATTAAATCCTGATTTTTGAATTTCATTTTATATCCATTATGTAAAAACAATATTTTTTTAAAAAATAGCCATATGATAGAAAAAGAGCTGTGGAATTTTAATATTATTTTTAGATTAAGTTAAGCATGTGAAAAACTTAGCAGATAAAAATAAAAACAAGCCAAAAATTATTTAAATTGAGTTCTGTTATCCAACTTTCTATCAAAATGAATGAAACTGGTTGGAAGAACAATCAGTGGCAAAATAAATTCCTACAATAAGTAATTTGTGTGTTCTCTTGGAAAATTGATCAGGAGTTTGATCATGTCAGGGGCAACTCTGACAATTGCAGGATCCCATATTCCCATATAAAGAGCAGATCTAATTATAACAGCAATCCCACACATGACCTTATCTATGTCAGGAATGTCAATTTGGATGCACCTGAATCCCAAAGTACAGAACCAGAGTTGAACCCTGGACAAAACCCTTTGCAGACCACCAGATCAAAAGGCTGGGAACCCAATAACCCACTACCAATTGACAAAGTTGTTACTAACCCACCAGGACCTGAACCCTTAACTACCACGCAGGGTTCTACAAGAAAATTGTCAGTGCAAGATTCCAGGAATTTCCCTGAGAAGCCAACACCTGACACTGGCAGTTTGCTTAGTGAAATGCACAAGTTCCCCAATAAGAGTTATTAAAAACTCCCCCAAAGCCAAGAAAGTGGCACTGAACCTGAAGAGGCACCCAACGCCCAAGTTGCCAAACAGAAGGATTCAAAGTCTTCTCATCCCAAGCAGCCAGTGGCAACCTGCCAGTGCCAAGCGCCACACTGCCACCTAAGACCCCCAATGTCAAGCCTCCCAAGCTCAGGAAACCCAACCAGGAGATGAATCCTGGCAGCGCAGTATAAGTACCTGCCAGGCCAAGATCAATCCCCATCATCATTTTCAAATAAATGTTATGAGATATTGGTTTCCCCAATTATTTCCATATTTTATTCTTGCCATCTGCCAGTTAACTAAAAAGATCATCCAACCCTCCTGTCAATCTCCCAGCTATGTACTGTCTGCCAGGTGCTCCATTTGGTCCTGCCCATTTAACAGAATACCCATTGAAGCCTGAGTACAAGGACTACACTGCCAACAAAATATTAGCCTGGGATCCCTTGGCCAGATATGCTGAGTTCACCAGATACAACCATAAAGGCCCTTGGTACATTACCAAGCCCGCTTTTTTTTGGAGATAAATACAATTTCCTTCCTGCCTACCAATTAGACATGGAACCACCTGTCACCCTCAAACCAATGGCTGCATCCGCTGCTGAGCTTCCCCTGGATCACACCAATAAGCTATTTTGGATTGTATGTATTACTCTCACAGGAGTAATAGATACTATTGTTCCTGCTTCTGGCCTGTGGTCATGCATGGGCAAGTCAATGTCCTACCTCATTAAGTTAGCGCCAATCCTATGGTGGGCCCTGCCCACCCAGTCCGCAACCCACCAGTTTCCAAACACTAGCAAGTCAGCAGATGAGGGTTGGTTCCCTGACAATCTAGCACATGTTTGTACCTTATTTGGATCACCACACAGTGCCACCACCTTAGTGGCTCACTGACTTATTATCCTTGTAAAGTAGTTTTAAAAGCTATGACAACAGCCAAAAATACCTCAGATTTAAACAAAATGATTTCAGATTTAGGCAAATGCCAACTATCAGGTTAAAATATACACTTGGTTAACAGCAATTTTTGGTGTTAATGGACAAAATGGGTCAACAAAGAAACAAATTGCTCACACACTAAACAAAACTATTCAAAATACAAACCAAAATACATGGATTAACAAACAAAATGGTATTAGTTGACTTTTGGTGTACACATGTTTACTATGTAAATTGATGGCAAAATATACCCAAGCGCAGTGAGTCAAAACTCAATCCAAAAACAAAACACAATAGTGACTCAACATGTAAAAAAACAACTCAATTGTTGTGTGCAATGTATTTTAATCAAGGATGATACCAAGGTATCTAAAATAAGGCACACATTCTGAAAAACAAATTTTAAAAATAGTGTGTTGGGTGCTTAATTTGGCGTAAAATCTGCAAAAAGGGTGGAAAATATTTTGGGTATTCTAAATAGGCATTGTAAAACCAAAAACAACTATTTAAGAAATAAAAAATCTATAATTGAGATATTGGGTGAGAAAACTCTAATTAAATATCCATAAACAGATAAAAGCAAAAATTAAAATTAGGGAGTAACTTAATTGAAATTTATTTAATATTTTATTAAATTTTGAAATGGAAGGAACACAACAACATAGTAACAATGCACCTGTTGTGCGCTGCAGTTGCGGCTGCCCTTGCAGGTCAAAGAACAGAGTTAGTACAATCCAAGTGCCTACTCAGGAAGGAGACAGGAGAGGAGAGTTTAATAGTGATGCTGCACTAACACAACCAGTTCAAGGAGCGCAAGCTTCTAGGGTGCAGAGTATTAATCCTTGGGTCCCTGAGCTGACCCAGAAGCCCACTAAGGCTACCAAAACCAAAACAGTCAGGAACAAAGAGATTGAACTGACCTCCTATGTGTTTGACACTGTGTACTGCATATAGTTGGTCTCAGCAGCCATGATGGAGAAGGTGAAGCATGTGCTTGACACTAGCTAAAAGCCCTACATCAGTGACAGCAATCAAGAAGACATTGAAGAGCCCAAGTACTTCCAAACCAGGGATGGGCAGCAGGTGCTCAAGAAGGTTGCTACATTCTATTCCAAAGTGCCCATGCCTTGTGTACCAGTTTCCAATCAGGATACTGGCTTATCTGAACCCACCAAGGCCACCTAGAAGTGCATTCCTGACATCAAGTGCATCAATTTTCTTTGGCTTATGCGGGAATCTGATAACTATAAGACAGCTTCAGCTCTTTTTGGGATGGATCCCAAGTACACCACCAAAACATTCAACACCTACATCAATACCGGCTGAGTTCTTGCCACATAAAACCCTTGCAAGTTTCCACAATGCTCACCAAGAAGCACAAATGGGCAATCCACCATTGATAACCCACAACTGCCATCTTGAACTGGAAAATATACAGTTGATAGTTAAATCTACTTTTGGGGCAAGGCCTTGATTTTCTTTTACTACTATTTGGTCAAGGGTTTGCAATTTTTGTGGAAAAAACTTGGGGTATCCCCCTACAATCAAAACAGTCCCTCCAATGTTGAGACCTGGAAAAAATATTCAGAAGCATACACTACCCTCAAAGCCAAGGAGACAGTCAAATTTTATTATATCAACAAATCAGCATTTGCCTCGTCAATGTGCAATGGGTATTGCTATGTCCCCAAAGGCTCCAATAATGGTGTAACTTGGCGTGCTGGAATCCGCGCCACAGCATATTCAATGGTGGCACTCCTTGGTCCAAAGGGAATTGAGCTGTATCAAATGATATTGGGTTCTCACAATAGCAGGACCATCTTATCTTTTCTCCAATTGGTCCAGGAGCACTTGAGGCACACAAGCCAGGGCTTCACCAAGGTCATTGTGTTGGATAATGTTAGTCTCCACAAGGTGGCCAATATTCTTGAAGAATTCCCAATGATTGACACCAGCATCACAGTGGGCCCCCAGCATTTGGCCACAGCAAATTTGCGCCTTCTCTTCCTCCCTGCCTATTCCCCATTCCTAAATACAATCAAGGAAGTTTTTGGGTGGCTAAAGCAAGTTGTAAAGCGGTGGACACCAACTGGGACCAAGGACCTGTTTGATTTGCTACAGAATGGGATCCACACCCTTCTGGCAGAGTCTGTGACCAAGTTTTATGGCCACACTGACTTGTTTATTCCTGTGTGCCTAGCCAAGGAGCCAATCAATTAAATGGCTTTTCTATTCTAATTGTTTTTTAATATTTTTTAATTATTTTTAAATTCTTATATTAGTATTTTATATTTAGAAGCTTCAAGCCCACAATCCCACAGAACAGCACAACTGATGCAGATGCCAAATATTTTGTACTGAAAATTAATTTATTTTATTGTATTCTGTGGTGAAAATCCAACATATTTAATACATTAGTTTTTAAACCTGTTGAGATATACGTAAAATCTTAGTCTAAAAACAAAATAAAAAATTAAATAATTTATATTAAATTACAATAGATTTGGATCCAACTTGATTTTGCTTTTAGACTGAGTTGTATTTGTTTTAGACTGAGATTTTTTGTTTATCTCAACAGGTTTGAAACTAATGTACCAAAATATGATAAATATATTTAAATGCCACTTCCATCAAAAAAATTTAAAAAGTTTATTAAACAATTAAATATAAAACCCTCAATTTATATGTGATGCATAATAAATAAATACCATTAAAACTGTATAAATACAGTGGTTTTAAAAGCTATGGCAACAACCAAAATGAACTCAGATTTAAACAAAATCATTTCAGATTTAAACAAAATCCAAGTCACACGAGATTCAGGATTCAAATAATTTAAATAGTGTCAGTTGATAAATGAAATGTCAAACCAAAAACAAAATTTCACTTGCCCATTATACAAAATTATATCAAACATCAAGCGGTGTAGTTCAAACCACAAATAAAATGAACTGACACAACAAGTGAAATGGATGTATGCTATTCCAGGGTATATTATAATCCAATCAGGATTCATATGAGACACCAACAGAAGGACCAAAATGAAACAAAATCTGAGTACTCTAGAAGCAAGATTACAAAAACACAAAACAAAATGAACTCACACAAGATGTGTAGTATGAGCAGCCTAAAATAGAAAAATAACAGTTTAACAGCCAATCAACAGCTATCCAATTTAGAAACAGAGGCATTTTATTCATTTTCATGGCTTCAGATTTGTATGAAAAGGTTTTGAGAACCTTCCAAATATGGACTTGAGATTACAATAAAAATAATTCATTAAATTTTAAAATTTCTACTTTTAGTGATTTTATCCTAGGTTTTAGTTCAAGATGGTTTTCAACAGCAACATTTTCAACCGCGCCAGCAGCCAAGCCAGCAGCAGTCAAGCCATCTTCAATGGAGGCAAGGCTCAGAACGTGGAGGCACCTGTTTACACCCAAGCCTTTGAGGCGGGTAACAAGGAAGCTGACCTGTTACTGTCCCCCAACCCATATGGCTTTGACTTGTTTGAGAGTCACTTTGCGTCTAGTGCTGCCCCCGCTCCCACACCCACCCCTGCACAAGCTGCCCACCAACCAACCAATCAGGATGACAATCCTGATTTGGAACAACTCCCTGCCACCAGCCAACCTGCCCCCCTACAGCCAGTCAGGCTTCGCTGCCCTGGCCCAGCGCCCCAAGCGACAAATCATCACCACCCAAATTCTTCAGGAAATTGTGGCTCTCAGCCTGCAGGGTCTGTCCTGGGATCAGATTGATGACCAATTGCAATTTACCCAAGCTACTGTCATGCGGGAATTCAACAGCATGATGAACAGAGGGAATTGGATTGGGGCGGCCAAGAAGCCCAAGAAGGCCCAAGAGTCCCAGGTAACTGAGGCATACCCAATCATGCTCAACCTCATTCAGCGGGACCCCAAGCTTCCCTTGACCCAGGTTTGGAAGCAACTTGCTCACCATGGCATTTGGGTGTCTGAGCGCATGGTGCAGCTCTGGATGCTGGGAAAGGTGGCTTCAATTAGGGTTCTTACAAATTTTGCCGGCAACCAATGGATGGCGCTGAGGATTCCCCATATGACAACGCAATTGAATTAACCCTGGTCTGTTGCTTGAATAGTCTGTCAGATGATGTCATTTTCATCTCCTACTCCAAGCTATTGTCAGCTTTTGATGACTTTGGTGAGCAAGGAAGAGCCGCCACTCAAAAAGGAAGGAATAAGGTCAAGAAGGGGACGTTTATTGGTGCATTTCTGGCTGTGTCAGCCAAGAGTTTTGTCTATTATTGGACAAACCCTGATTTCATCAATGGGTACTTGTACGGCCACATCCTTGGTGGATTGCTCGACTCCTGGGATGGCTCAAATTCCAAATACCGGGTTTTCTTGAGCCACCAGATGGAGGGAAGCTCCACTGCCCTTGAGGCCATCCAGGGACGCGGGCACCAGGCCTCAGTCTACCCTGCTGGCCATGCCAACGTCCATCTGGGAGATGTTGTCTTCTTTAACATGGGATCCAGATTACAGGAGCGCCGCCCTCAGGTTTTCAACAACCTCTATCTTGGGGTCCTTGATCACAATTTTCTCTTTAGTTGCCAAATGGTGGCTGACTTGTTTGCGCAAATGGTTTTCCATGTGAACATGGACAGCCAATCACGTAAGGATAAGCACCTTCCACCTCGGGCCACTGCCACTTACCAGCCCATCCAGCCAATGACTGATGAGGAGTACAACAAGCGGTATATGGCGGCCATCACGCAAAATCCTCCTGCCTCCACCCCCACCACCAACACCCCTAACCTGCAAGCCCAACCCACCCAATCCCAGACCCCCCAGGCCCTCACTGCCTCTACGTCTTCCTTCCCGCGTTATTCTGCCTCCTAGGCATCACTCCCCCCGCCTCAATAAACCCCCTGTCACCAAGCATTTTATATTTATATTATCTTTATTTTGAATTTTAATTGTTCATGTTCTCTTTGTTTATAGTTGGTTTTATTCTTTATGTTCAGCTTATTTCTATAAAATCATATATTTACTATGGTGTGTATCTAGATCCAGAACACAGTTATTTTTAGCACCAAACCATAGCCCCTTGTGAAAACATTAACAACAATTTGGTGATCAGCTAAAATTGAATTAGAAAATTATAGTGTTAACTGTTTTTAGATAAAGTTGTAACTGATCCAAATTCAAAACCTTAATGATAAATTTTAAGCCAATCAGGAGCCAATCAGGAGCCAAGTGATAAAGTGATTGTTGTGACATAAAGGGTCATTCAATAATTCTTTGATGCATGTGCAATAATTAATATGATTGGCTGGATGTTTTGCCATTGTACGCCATTGCCGCTGTAGCAAGTTGTTGATGAACTAGTGCTAACCCAGCAGCTGATTGTGCACTAGTCCATCAACAACTTGCCACAGCGGCAATGGCGTACAATAGCAAAACATCCAGCCAATTATATTCATTAGCGCACATGCATCAAAGAATTATTGAATGACCCTTTATATCACAACAATCACTTTATCACTTGGCTCCTGATTGGCTTAAAGTTTATCATTAAGGTTTTGAATTTGGATCAGTTACAACTTTATCTAAAAACAGTTAACACTATAATTTTCTAATTCAATTTTAGCTGATCACCAAATTGTTGTTAATGTTTTCACAAGGGGCTATGGTTTGGTGCTAAAAATAATATGGTAACCAGGGAAACAATGCCACACAAAGCAAAAGACACATATTGAGATGTATGTAAAACATATACAAAATGGGTAAAAAGATGGGATAATGTAGTAAATGGGAAAACAAAAAGGAATAAACAAAGAGGCAATTGTATCAAAATAACATATAGTTTATTGGGGTGAAAGCTATAAAAACATATGAAAAGTTTAGTAAAAAAGCAATGAGCAAATTGGAAAAACTTCTAAAAGACCTTGACTTGGCAATTGCCAAAGTCAAAGAAATTGACCGCAAGGTCAAGGAAAAGGTGAAGTCTGCCGTCCTTGAAGGGGATAAAATCAAAAAGGTGTCCGCCAAGTCACTCATGACCAAAATACCAGACACACCTGAGAAGACAATAGAGCACCTACTCAACATCCAGAAGACAGTTGTGGATGGCTTATAATTCAAGTCCTACGCCCTTTCTGCGCTGTCTGTCTGAACAGACGACCCTGAGATGTATGCACATCTCAAACCCGCCAAGAGGGCCCGCAAGGAGGACACTGAGACGCCCGCACAGCTGCTTGCACCAAGGATGGCAAAGCCTGCTGAAGCCGCCGGCAAAGAAGAAACCCAAGAAGGTAACCTAAGAAAATAAATTTAATAAAAATTCATAAATACTTACCTTTTTTAGAAGATGTTGGTGGCAAACTCCGCCGGGTCCTGGTTCCTTTTGTCCCCCCACCTTCTACTCAAATTTTGCCACTCACATGGCAAAGAAGCTTTTCCTGTCCCCCCTGTCTTGTGGGAGCTCAAAGATAGGATTCACGGTGCATTCCCAAGTCCAGGGAGGCATTGGCTGGGCTAACACATGAAGAGGGGGCATCTGAGTGGGTAGTTACTGCCTACAAGGATGCTCAACTGGTCCGCCTGGACCCAGTGTTCCTCAGTGGAGTTTACTGTGTAAACTCCATTGAGCTTGTTTGGGACGTCCTGGCAACACTCCCATTCAAGAATATACCGGAGATGAGCCGGGCCCATGCGGCTGCTTTCTGGTGGAGCACACCCTGTCCTACTTGCTGGAGAACTTCAGGTGTGCGGTAGAAAAACTGGCTGTTGCGGATGCAACAGCTGTGAAGAAGACTAAAATCCTCCTGGCGGACTTCAGGCTGGCCTGGTGTGCCAACAAGATGGGGGTCCCAGAAGCTATGGATCTTACCTTTGGAAAAACAAAGCACAAGAAGAAGATCAGCGCGGTCTACAATAAGGTGTGAGTTCACAGAAGCCTTTGTGGGGCAAAGGCTTCACTTGGTGGTTTACCTGGGGTTCCTGTTTTACTTTGGAATGAGCGCCAGCGTGGAGGACCTGGACAGGGTTCTTCTGGGGATCAACAAGGCCCGACTGGCTCTCAACGGGAAGAAGGTCCCCCACAGATATGACTCAGTTGACCATGTTATCCAGGACGCCCTGGTCCTGGTTGGAATCTACAGGTTTGCGGCCCTGCCTGAGAAGCTGCTGCTTCACTCACACCTCATCATCCTCCCTTTCACCAGCAGGCGGGAGTATTTTAACCAGGGTGTATCCACCGTCCACAGTGTGGCGGTGGAGGTTGTGCGCCACCTCTATTGTGGGGTGGGTACATACCGCCAAACCCATTATAGGCGCTCCTAAAATATTCTCTATACCAATAAATATATTTACCCTTTAGATTATTTTTATTATAATTAATAATTTTATAAAATAATATTTTAGCAAACATTACTTACAAAATAAATTCCAGGGAAGGTTTTAATAAAAGCATATAATATATGTCAATAAAATCTACTTCTAATTTGTATGATTTACATTTATTTTTTTTAGTTTGCTTTTTATATTTATTTGCCAAAAATGATATTGATGTGTTTGCTTAATCCATTATCAAGCGTTTGGGATACCCTTGGATGCAATAATAAAAATGATTATGAATAAATAAATTACTAACCTTCATTGATGGTGCTGCTGAATGTGATTGCGGGCTTGGAAACATCTAAATATAAAATGTTAGTTAATGAATCTTGATTAGTAAATTAGAGGATATATAAAAAAGTGGGATAAGCTAAGCCTTTAATTGATTGGCTGATTTGCAAGGCACGCAGGGATAAAAAAATCAGCGTGGCCATAGAATTTGGCCACGGTCTCAGCTGGGAGGGTATGGATCCCGGCCTGCAGCAAATCAAAAAGGTCCTCTGTCCCAGTTGGGGTTCCTCGCTTGATGACTTGCTTGAGCCACCCAAAGACTTCCTCAATGGGATTTAGGAAGGGCAAATAGGCAGGGAGGAAGAGAAGGCGCATATTTGCCGTGGCCAATTGCTGGGGGCCCACTGCAATGCTTGTGTCAATTGATGGAAATTCTTCAAGAATATCTGCCACCTTGTGGAGACCAATGTTGTCCAGCACAATTACGTTGGTGAAGCCCAGGCTTGTGCGCCTCAGGTGCTCCTGGACCAATCAGAGGAATGATAGGAAGGTCCGGCTATTGTGAGATCCCAATATCATTTGGTAGAGCTCAACCCCCTTTGGACTGAGGAGAGCCACCATCAAATAGGCTGTGGCGCGGACTGCAGCACGCCAAGCCATCCCGTCATTGGAGCCTCTGGGGACATACCCATACTCATTGCGCATTGACGAGGCAAATGCTGATTTGTTGATGTAGTAAAATTTGACTGTCCCCTTGGCTTTTAGGGCAGTATACGCCTCTGCGTATTTTCTCTGGGTCTCAATATTGACTGGGCTGTTCCAATTGTATGGGGATACCCCAAGTTTTTTCCAGGAAAATTACATTCCCTTGACCAAATGATAATAGAAGGAAATTGAGGCCTCAACCCCAAAAGCAGACTTGACCATGGCCTATATATTTGCCAGTTCAAGATGGCAATCTCGGGTTATCCACTGGAGGATTGCCCATTTGTGCTCCTTTGTGAGCATGGTCAACACGCGCAAGGAATTCTCCGCGGCAAGGACTCAACCTGTGTTGAGGAACTTGTTGAAGGCCTTTGAGGTGTACTTGGGATCCACCCCAACAATGGCTGCAGCTGCCTTGTAATTGCCTGATTCACGCATTAGATTAAGCAGGATGATGCGTTTGGTGTCGGGGATGCGCTTCTGAGTGGGCTTTTTAGCGGTGGGGATTGACTCATTGGCATTGGGCAAGGCACAGGGCATAGGCGCCTTGTTGTAGAAGGCTGCAACTTTCTTGTGCACCAGTTGTCCCTCATCAGTTTGAAAAAACTCAGGCTCCTTGTTGTCCTCCTAATTGCCATTGCTTATGTATGGCTCATAGCTAGTATCAAGTACAGGCTTCATCTTCTCCAGCATGGCTGACGGGACCGACTCTTGCCGGTACACAGCGTCAAACACATACAAAGTAAGTTCTACCTCCTTGTTTCTAACCATTTTGGTAGTGGTGACCTTGGTTGGCTTTTGGGTCAGCTTTGGGACCCAAGGGTTTATGCTCCGCACCCTAGCAGCTTGTGCTCCTTGAACCGGCTGTGTCAGTGCAGCGTCACTATGGAACTCTCCTCTCCTGTCACCTCATTGAGTAGGCACTTGTGTTGTACTAAGTCTATTCTTTGACCCGCAGGGGCAACTGTGACCGCAGCGCACAACAGGTGCATTGATACTCTGGTGTTGTGTTCCTTCCATTGTAAAATTTAATAAAATACTAAATAAATTTTAATTAAGTTACTCCCTAATTTTAATTTTTGCTTTTATCTGTTTATGGATATTCAATTAATATTTTTTTCCCATCCAATATCCCAATTATAGATTTTTTATTTCTTAATTAGTTGTTTCTGGTTTACAACACCCATTTTTGAATACCCAAAATAATTCCCACCCTTTTTCCTGGATTTTATGCCAAATATAAGCACCCAACACAATATTTTTAAAATTTATGTTTCAGATCTTGTGTCTTATTTTAGATGCCTTGGTATCATTCTTGATTACAATCTATTGCACAAACTGCGTGAGTGATTTTGTTTGTGGTTTGAGTTCGTATTGTGTTTTGTTTTTGGATATAGTTTTGATGCACCATGTGTGGGTGTATTTTGTCACCAATTCACATAGTAAACATATGTACACCAAAAGCCAACTCACACCATTTTGTTTGTGAATCCATGTATTTTGGATTTCATTTTGAATGGTTTTGCTTTGCGCATGAGTACTTCATTGCTGTGTTGACCCATTTTGCCTATTAGCGCCAAAAATCCCTGTTAACAGAGTGTATATTTTAACCTGCTAGTTGGATTTTGTTTAAATCTGAGTTCATTTTGGTTGTTGCCATAGCTTTTAAGACTACTGTATCTGCTTTAAGTTATTTTTGTTTTATTAATAGAATGCTAGAATAAAAAAGTGTTTAAAAAATAATTATAATTAAAAATATTATAAAATTTAATGTAGATTTATTGATTAAGAGATTTTATTGAGGGCACCTGTAGTGGGTTCTTTGGTATGTACCCACCCAGCAATGGAGGTGGCACACAACCTCCACCACCACACTGTAGAAGGTGGATACACCCTGATCAAAATATTCACAGCTGCTGGTAAAAGGGAGTACAGTCAGGTGGGAGTGAAGCAGCAGCTTCTCAGGCGGGACCGCAAACATGTATATCCCAGCCAGGACCAGGGCGTCCTAGATCACATGGTCAACCAAGTTGTACCCAGGGGGACCTTCTTCCCACCCAGGGAGAGCCTGGCCTTGTCAATCCTGAAAAGGGCCCCGTCCAGGTTCTTGACGTTTGCACCCATCCCAAAGTAAAAGAGGAACCCCAAGTAAAGCACAAGGTGAAGCCTTTGCCCAGAAAAGGCTTCAGTAAACTCACACAGCTTATTGAACATGGTATAAATCATCTTATCATGTTTTTTTAGCAAAGGTGAGATCCATTGCCAGAGGGACCCCCGTCTTGTCAGCACTCCATGCCAGCCCAAAGTTGGCAAGGAGAATTTGGTCTTCTTTACGGCTGTTGCGTCTGCAACAGCCAATTTTCCTATCACACACCAAAATTTCTTGAGCAGATAAGAGTGTGTGTGCTCCACCAGGAAGCAGAAGCAAGCAGCTTAATGGGCCTGGCCCATCTCTGCTATGTTCTTGAATGGGAGCGTCTCCAGGACGTCCCATTCAAGCTCAATGGAGTTTACACAGTAAACTCCACTGAGGGATACCAGGTTCAGACAGACCAGTTGGGCATCTTTGTAGGCATTAACTGCACACTTGGATTCCCCCTTGTCATTTGTCAGCCCAAAAAACACCTCCTGGGACATCAGAAAGATACAATGAACACAGTCCTCTAGCTTACGCAAAACAGGGAGGGACAGAAACAGCTGCCTTGCCAAATGATTGGCATAGTTTGCATAGAATGTGGCAGGGACAAAGAGGACCTGGACCTGGCAGATTTACACGTCTATGTTTTCTAAAAAAGGTAAGTATTTTGAAATCTTTATTAATTTAATTTTTTTATGTTATCTTTGTGTGTTTCCTCCTTGCCAGTGGCTTTGGCAAGCTTAGCCATTCTTGGCGCAAGCAATTGCACTGGAAATTCTGTGTCCTCAGTTCTGACTTGCTTGGCTAGTTTGAAGTGGGCATACATATCAGGGTTGTTGACCCAGACAGACGGAGCAGAGAGGGCAAATGCCTTGAACTTGAGTCCTTCCACCACAGTTTTCAGGACATTTAAAAGGTGTTTGATTGTTATTTTGGAGGTGTCTAGCGTCTTGGTTATAAGTGCCTTGGCGGACACCTTGTCAATTTTGTCCCTCTTAATGATGGCAGACTTCACCTTTGCTTTAACCTTGTGGTCAATTTCCTTAATTTCAGAAATTGCCAAGTCAAGGTCCTTTAATAACTTCTCAAGTTCTTTCATTGATTTTTTACTAACCTTTCCATATGTTTTTATAGCTTTTACCCCAATAAAATTTGTGTTATTCTGATACTATTGCCTCTTTGCTTATCTTTGTTTGTTTTCTCATTTACTACATTATCACATCTTTTTACCCATTGAGTATATGTTTTACGTTTTTCTCAAAATGTGTTGTTTGCTTTGTGTTGTCATTGTTTTCTTAATTGCCATATTATTTTTGGCACTTTACACAGCCCCTTGTGAAAATATTAACAACAATTTTGTGATAAGCTAAATTTGAATTTGAAAATTATAAGTTTATTGTTTTTAGATAAAGTTGTTACTGATCCAAATTCAAAACCTTAATTATAAACTTTAAGCCAAACAGGAGCCAAGTGAGAAAGTGATTTTTTTGACATAAAGGGTATTCCATAATTCTTTGATGTATGTGCACTGATTAATCTGATTGGCTGGATGTTTTACCATTGTGCGCCATTGCCGCTGTGATAAGTTATTGGTGGACTAGTGCTAACCCAGCAGCTGATTGGTCACTAGTCCACCAATAACTTGCCACAGCAGCAATGGCGCACAATTGTAAAACATCCAGCCAATCAGATTAATTAGCGCACATGCATCAAATAATTATTAAATACCCTTTATGTCACAACAATCACTTTCTCACCCAGCTCCTGATTGGCTTAAATTTTATCATTTAGGTTTTGTATTTGGATCAGCAACAACTCTATCTAAACACAATAAACTTATAAATTTTCTAATTTAAATTTAGCTGATCACCAATTTTTTTAATATTTTCACAAGAGGATATGTTTAGGGGCTAAAAATAACTGTGTTCTGGATCTAGATACATGGCATTGTAATTATATGATTTTATAGAAACAAGCTGTTTATAAAGAATAAAACCAACTATAAACAAAGAGAAAATGAACAATTAAAATTCAAGGTGTCAAGATTATACTTCTGGGAAGTATAATAAACAAGATAAAGTGGAAGATTTAAGAGAAGAATGATACTTTATTGGGTAGAATATGGAATATTATATAGTATCATGGGAAGCCACATACTGTCCATGTATATCATGGAGGTCATGGGGCTTATCTGAGTAATGTTCCTCTTAAGTCATGAGGCTTACTCAAGTTGTGTTCCGTTTAGGATTTGGATTATGTGATCCCCATAATAGATGGTTGAATGGTAGGAGTGCCACTGGCCTATTGATTAGACGGTGAGCCCTTTAGTGACTCATTTGGTGAACTACTCAGGGCGTTGATTCCCCAAGAGGGAGCAATCAAAGATTTTGCAACATTTCTCCCTGGGGTGCTGGAAGGCAGAGCCTTGGGAATTTTCTTTCAAGAGTCAGGGATGTGTGCTTGGTATTGATCCAGTTTGGTGTTGGGGACAGGGAGTCTGGAATTTTGTTGGGCTGTTCTGGCTTTGCATAGGTGGAGTTGGTTGTGATGCATATGTTTCAGCTTGTTCTGTGCTCTGATGACCTTGATGAGGTAGGTATTATTGGGGTTGACTTCCATAACAATGCCTGGTCCACACAATCCTGGGTCTAATTTGTGCTGGTCATGGTGGACAACCCAGATCTTGTCTCCGGATTGGAACATTTCCTGTTGTAGCGGGATTGCTTCTATCTCAACTCTTTTGCATTCCATGTTTTCTTAGTCCTTTCTAGCCTGCTGCACGTTGGGGTCATTAGCCTCTGGCACCTTCTTAGTTAGAGGTAATTGAGGTCCTGCAGCTGTACTAACAAGAGCGGTGTGGGGTTCCTGTCCACCAGTCCCCAAGTGTGTCCTGGATTGTAGCAAGGAATTGGCTGAAAGGGGTTGTCATTCTCAAGTAAGGGGAAATGTATCTCAGAAATATGTATAGGGATTGAAATGGGTTTTTATTCACTCTCAGAAGGACAATCCCCTTAGAAACTTTCTGGTATATGGCCCAGGGGGGTCAAGGAAACAATATTGATTTGCCAATACTTGGAGTCCTCCAACAATATCTTGGACTCCTTGTACTTGGTATTGGACTTCTGCACCTTAGACTTGGACATCTGCTCCTTAGATGTGGACTCCTGCTCCTTAAACTTGGACTTTAACACCATAAACTTGGACTCTGGCGCTGCACTTAGGATCCAGCTTCTTATTCTTGGGCTCCTGCTCTGTTATCTTGGGTTGTATCAGTCCAACCAAGCTCCTGCTGGTGATTGAAAGGCTTCCAAAACCTCTTGGCAGAAACCCAGAAGACTTGGGAAAGACCTTCAAAAAAGTCTGTCAAAAGATCCCAAAACTTTACAGCCAGCCACCTTCTTATAGTGTTCTTTTTCCAACGGTTCTGCCTTCAAAATGTCTTTCTTCAGAAGCTTAAACCATTGCCGCTCACTTTTTATATTAACTTAAGCTTACATACTTACTTTCTCAAAAGCTTAAAGTATTAATTCACTATTTCCTTGCTTATACTTCAAGCTTTTGGCTTCCAACCAATCATTTTCATCAGGAAACCTGCCAGAACTCAACTAATGAATTCAGAGCGCATAAATGAACCATTCCTGAAGTTCCACCAGGATCCAACTATGAAAATAATTTCCACAGCTCAAACTGCTCAAATTGACAACTCTTCACGCACCAAAGCGTTAACTGGTCCATTATTCCAGCACCAGTCTTCCCTGCATTCAACCTGAACCAATTTAAATAGTAGAATACTATTTAAATTGTTATTTCTGGACCTCTTCAACGTTTTCCCCATATATTTACAAATATAGTAAAATCCAAGGAAAACATCCCACCAAAACAACCTTGTATCCTGCTCTCATAGCAACATACCTTCATCTATACTAGGAACTTAATAAATAAATATCTTACCCACACTTCTATCCACATTACTCCTTGATTTTAATACTAAACCAATGCAAAACATTCCACATCTTCCCACTTTGGCAAATCAATCTGGAAAAATCTTGGCTCATCTCTCCGGACCACCAGTTCTTTACCATCATCTTTGGATCCTTCAGCTAGCTCATATTCCAGCTATTCAGCTTTAACCAGCAATCAGTCCATTAACTTCATAAGTCCTCTGGTTACTCCTGTAACACAATCTTCTGGTCCTTTGGTTAATATGCATCATGATCAGCTTAGTCCTGCATCATAATCTTCTGATCCTTCAACTTATCCTCAACCAGTTCCTCAACAAATCCTCACTAGGAACCTTTTTTGTTCCTTCTACACACTGAACCATATTGGTTCATTCAATTAAATATGAATTATCAGTCCATTAACTAGCCTTCACTGTGACTAAGCAGTCCCTCTTGCTAGTTTTCTCTGCTAATTCTGTGAACCACCTCAGTTCTTTATCTCAGTCCCCATTACCAGAACTTGTAGACCCAGGCATGAGTCTACATTGAACTGGCGTTTGACTGGGCCCTCGCAAGTGGCAATCCACTTAGGCCATTCAACTATAGATCAATGTCTATGTGTTGTCTTTACTCACTCAGGTGATTAAGTCTAGGCTTTCAGTTGCAGAGTAATAAGCTCTACTTCCCAGAGGCCTGATCACACCAAGTTCTGCAGCTGCTTCCCTGAGCAAACTTCCTTGGTGACACTCCAAGCAAATCTATACCCTCCAATGCTCACCTTGGGTTTCCCCAAAGCTCCCATAGGGGCATAAACAAGGACACCTTACCAGTCTGTTAGGTAGGGTGCTTGCTCATAGACCTCCTGTAAGAGTATTAGGGTATGTAGAGCCCTCAGAGCTCTTCCCCTCCCTGGCAGCCCGCGTTACCCACCAGGGGTCCAAAACCTACTCCCCCAGACAGAAAAAATTCCCTGCTTGCTATTTCAGTCTTCACTCTTCTGAAGCCACAGTTTCCTGCGGGGTGAAGCACTATAGCCCCAAGCAGTCAATTTCTTCTGCTGGGTGGAGGCAACATCTGCCTCTAAAGTCCTTTGTTACCTACCAGCCAGGCCTTACTTAACCTAGTAGTCCTATGTTACCTACTAGGCTCACCTTACCCTAGTAGTCTTATGTTACCTACTAGGCTCACCTTACTTACCTCTAGTAGTCCTATGTTAACTACTAGGCCTCTACCTGCAACAAACAACCAAACTTTTTCTTGGTCAACATTAGCCCCGCCTGCAAACCACCAAACATGTGGATCACCACAAGCGGGCTTTTGTTCATAGACAAGTTTGTATGGGCTTTTGCTGGTATTACAGTTAACCTGTTTTTGGCAGACTATACATGCTGTGTGAAGCATGTCAACCCAAGCCTTTGGATTTTTAGCAGATAACTTACTGAGGGCTTCTACAAGTGCGCTATTTAGTTGTTCTACTTGTACATTTGTTTGAGGGGGATATAGGCTGGCTGTGTTTTGTTTTATCCCATTTTTGACAAGGTAGACATTGGTGTTGATAGCTTTAAGTTTGATGCCTTCATCTGTGATCAGTAGGTCAGGTTTCCCAAATTTGCCTATGATTTCTTTGCCAATAAATTGTCTCACATCATTGCCTTTGTGTTCTTTTGTGGCCTGTGCCACAGGCCATCTGGTTGCATAGTCAATAGCTGTTATGATATACTTTTTCCCTTTGTTTTCACCAGGAAAGGGTCCCACAATATCCAACAACCATACCTTGAAGGGTTATGTGATGGATACAGGTACTACTGACTTGGGTGGTGCCTTGGTTTGGGCGTACTTTTCACAGAATTCACATTGCTCCAGTACCTCTTTGATGTCATCTAGCATATTGGGCCACCAGTAGCGTGTTTTGAGGTACTTTTGTAAGTTCCTGCTAAGGGTGTGTCCCAGGTCTCTGTGATATCTGAGGATGGTATCAATCTTTTGAGTTGACAGAACATAGGGTACATTGTCACCACTTGGGAGTATTTAGTGCAGGGTACCATATACGTTTTTGAACAAATGTTTGTTCTTAAGGACCTTTTCTTGTACGTACATAGGGGTGCCTGGTGGAAAGCCTTCCTGGAGATTCCCCATGATGAGCATGGGCCAGTTGGGGTCCCCATCAGTGCAGAGGGCATGTTTGTTGTATAGCCTTGATAGGGCATCTGAGGTAAGCATTTCTTTGCCCAGTTTGTATTTGATTTTCATGGGTATCTTTGTATGAGACTCATACATTTGGCTTGTCTCCTTGATAGGTGTTGCTGTGTTTTAAAGAAAACTAGGGATTTATGGTTGGTAAGCACTTTGAATGTCTGAGCCCCTTCCAGATAGCATTGCCACTTTAGAAGACAGTGTACAATGGCCACCAATTCCTTGTTGTGAATGGGGAACCAATGTTCACTGTCAGATAACTTTCTTGACTTGTACGCCACAGGGAGGAAGTCTTTCTCTGCTGTTTTGATGCAGAGTACTCCTCCTATGGTGCAGTCAGAGGCATTGGTTTCTAGTTTGTATATCCCTTCACAATTTGGATATTGGAGGATGGGGACGGTAACCATTTGTTCTTTTAACTGGCAGAAATGTTGATCTTGTAACAGAGTCCATACAAACTAAGTTGTTTTGCCTGTAATGGCTGATAGGGGAGCTGTCAGAGCGCCCCAGTCAGAGATGAACCTTCTGACATAGACTACCATGCCTAGGAAGGTGCAGAATTTACTCTTGTTTCTGGGGGCTGGCATTTTGGTTATGGCGCGTATTTTCTCTATGCCTGGTTTGATCCCGTCCTTGCTGACAATGTGGCCAAGGAAGGGGAGTTCAGACAAGAAGAAGTTGCACTTTGATGGTTTGGCAATGAGTTGATTTTCTTTAAGGGTGCAGAGAACTAGGCGGATGTCTTCCCAGTGTTGTTCCAGGTTGGGACTGTAAATGATGATGTTGTCCAGGTAAATAATTGCTTGTTTCCCAATGTGTTCTTTAAAAACTTTGTTCATGAAGGTCACAAAGATACTGTAGCGTTTTTCATACCAAATTTGATAACAACACATTCAAAGGATCTTTATTTAGTTCTAAATGCAGCCTTTTGAATGTCTTCAGGTTTCATGCAAATTTGGTGGTAACCTGCTTTCAGATTAATTTTTGTGAAGATTTGGGACCCCCCAGGGCGTTGAAAAGGTTTTCAATAAGGGGCAGGGGATACCTGTTCTTAATTTTGACCTTGTTGAGGTCCCTGTAGTCTATGACCAGGCAGAGTCTTCCATCTTTCTTTGCCACAAAGAAGACAGGAGCACCAAAAGGTGGCTTTGATGGTTGTATGAGTTCTTTCTCAAGTGCTCTGTCAAGGTAAGCTTTTAGGGTGTTGCCTTCTTGTGGTGTGAGGCAGTAGATAGGTTGTGCTTTAGGTAAACTCCCTTTGAGATTGAGTTTGTGTTGTATGCTGCAGTTAGACAGTAACCTGGGTAGTGATTCCTGGAAAACAGAGGGGAATCCTTTGACTAGCTGATCACAGATGTAGTCCTGTTCATGTCTAGATTCTGTATCCTTGAAGTGAATGATTCTGTATCTACAGGTATTCCAATTGATCTTGCTGGGGTCTATCTCCTCTTCTATTTCCATTATTTTTATAAATACATGGTTGCACATGAGGGTGTCAAGGTGCTTCAGGTAGATGTGATGGTGTACTTTGCTGCGCTGGATGGTGAGAGTGGTACTGTCCTAATCAATGTGGGGTTTGGTTTTTTGCATCCAATCTAGACCTAGTATTACATTGTATTTAGGGATTAGTATGATAGGGCTGCTAATTGTTGTTTGCACATCTCCAATTTGGGTGCGGAAAGGTGTTGTTTCTCTAGTAACTGGTGTACTTCTGTTATCCGCCATGATGACTTTCCTGAAACTGCTCCAAATTGTTGGTAATTTCATAAGGTTGGCAAATTTTTTGTTAACAAGGGATTGATCTGCTCCAGTATTGAAAGTGCTGTGAATTAGTATCTGCAAAAACAGAAATGATAGATAAGGAGTTTATTTCTGGTTTGGGCAGCAAACAGTAGAGGATTGCTGGAGTTTACTTGGATCATGGTAATTGAGTCCACGTCCTGGTCTCTGTACAAGTCTTGTGAGTTGGGGGAGGGCGGCTCGCCTAAGCACTCCCCTGAGCTTCTCCCTCCTTGCTGGTATCTTCAGTGCTTGCCTGGTTGGCTTGTGCAATGTGATTCCCAGTTTAAGGATGGGTGTTGTTGGCTTGGTTGTTCTGCTTATTGGGTTGAGGATTCTTCTTGGCTGTAGGACTCTCTTTGTGCTTGTTGGTTGCATGTAGGTTGTCATATTTTTGAGCTGCACTTTTCCTTCCAAGAACACACCTTCAAGGCTCTTGCAGAAGGTCATGTCAAACTGATGTCTAATGTTCTTTGGAAGGCCATTATAGAAGTCCAAACATGACCCAGGTTCATCAAATTTGATGGTGTTGGGCGTGCAGTCATGTAGGTCTTTGTATGCAGCAATTTACTCCTTGATGGTTCCTGTCATTTTGAAGGTTTGAAGCTCTGTCATAATCACTACGCCAGAATCCTTCATGGTGAACTTTTAAAGGAATACAGCTTTGAATACCTCCCAGTCTTCCTTCTGGTCTGGGTGTTGGGCTAGCCATCCACTTACAAAACATGATGTGGTTCCTGTTACGCGGAGAGAGATCTCACTGACCCAGAGTCTGCGGGGGTATTATACTTGTTTGAACTTGCTTTCAGTACTATTGATCCAAAGAGAGGAGTTTTCCCAACGTAGTCCTGCAAAGGTGCCAATTTCAGCTGTATGTAGGAGCTGGCATACAATATTGGGTATTTCAGGGTGCTGTGGTGCTGTTGTGGTTGTTGTTGTGGGTAACAATCTGCGGGCTTTGAGAGTGTTGTATTGTTCTACAGGTACAAAACTTTGTTGTGGATAACAAAGCCTTTGGGGACGTCTTGTCCTTCTTTTTAGTCTCTCCAGCTGTTGGGAAGTACCTTTGTTTGAGTCTTTTTCTTAGGAAGAATTTTTCCTTTGAGTTGGGTAGATATGGAGAACCTACCTGTGCTACCACTATCAAGATTGTACTTCTGGGAAGTATAATAAACAATATAACAGGGAAGATTTAAAAGAATAATGATACTTTATTGGGTAGAATATGGAATATTATATAGTATCATGGCAAGCCACATACCGTCCATGTACATCATGGGGATCATGGAGCTTATCTGAGTAATGTTACTCTTAAGTCACAAGGCTTACTCATGTTGTGTTCCATTTAGGATCTGGATTGGTTGATCCCCGTCATAGATGGCTTGACTGATAATGGTGCCACCGGCCTATTGATTAGACAGTGAGCCCTTTGGTGACTCATTTGGTGAAATACTCAGGGTGTTAATTCCCCAAGAGGGAGTAATCAAATATGTTGCAACAAAGGTAAAGATAATATAAATAGAAAATTTTTGACAACAGGGAGTTTATTTTGGGAGAGGAAGAGTGATGCATTTTAGGAAGAATAGCGTGGAAAGGAAGGCGTAGAGGCAGTGCTGGCCTGGGGGGTCTGGGATTGGATGGGTTGGGCTTGCAGGTTAGGGGTGTTGGTGGTGGGGGTGGAGGCAGGAGGATTGTGCATGATGGCCGCCATATACTGCACATTGTACTCCTCATCAGTCATTGGCTGGATGAGCTGGTAGGTGGCAGTGGCCCAAGGTGGGAGGCACTTATCCTTGTGTGATTGGTTGCCCATGTTCACATGGAAGACAATTTGGGCAAACAAGTCAGCCATCATTTGGCAACCAAAGAGAGAATCATGGTCAAGGACCCCAAGATAGAGATTGTTGAAATCTTGAGGGCGGCACTCCTGGTGTGTGTCTTTAATATTAAAGAACACAACATCAACCAGATGGATGTCAGCATGTCCAGCAGGAAGACCAAGGCCTGATGCCCGCGCCCCTGGATTGCCTCAAGGACAGTGGAGCTACCCTCCATCTGGTGGCTCAAGAAAACCCAGTGAGTGGAATTTGAGCCATCCCAGGAGTTGAGAAATTTGATGAGGATGTGGCTGTACTTGTAGCCATTGATGAAATCAGGGGGTGTCCAATAGTAGACAGAACCCTTGGCCAAAACATTCAGAAACACACCAATGAAAGTACCCTCTTGACCTTCTCCCTTCCATTCTTGGTGACAGCTTTCCCTTGCTTGCCAAAATCATCAAAAGCTATTGATAGCTTGTAGTAGGAAATGAAGATGATGTCATCTGTTAGACTAGTCAAGCATTGAACCAGGGTGGATTTGATGGCAGGATCATATGGGGAATCCTCAGTGCCATCCCATTGGTTGCCGGCAACATTGGTCATCATACAGACTGACACCACCTTCCCATACATCTAGAGCTTCACCATGCGCTCAGACACCCAAATGCCATGGTGCACAAGTTGCTTCCAGACCTGGGTCAAGGGAAGCTTGGGGTCCCGCTGGAGGAGGTCAAGCATTATTGGGTAGGCCTTGCTGATTTGGGACTTGGGGGCCTTCTTGGGCTTCTTGGCTGTCCCAATCAGATTCCCCTTATTCATTAAGTTATTGAATTCCCGCATTATTGTAGCTCGGGTGAATTGCAATTGGCTGGCAATCTGGTTCTAGGACAGACCCTGCAGGATCAGTGCCACAATTTCTTGGAGAATTTGGGCAGTAATTATTCTGCGTTTGGTGCACTGGGCTGTGGGAGCTGAAGCCTGATTGGCTGTAGGAGGCAGGTTGGGTGATGGCAGAAATTTGTTCTGGATTGAGGCTACCATCCTGATTGGTTGGTTGGCAGGCAGCTTGTGCAGAGGTGGGTACGGGAGCAGGGGCAGAGCTAGACACTAAGTGACTACTGAACAAGTCAAAGTCATAGGGATTAGGGGTCAGGTATAGGTTGGCTTCCTTGTTACCTGCCTCAAAGGCTTGGGTATAAACAGGTGCATACACGCCCTGAGCCTTGCCTCCATTGAAGCTGGCTTGGCTGCTGGTGCCATCAAAAATGTTGTTGCTGTTAAAAACCATTGTAAAAAGCCTAGGATAAAATCACTAAAAGTAAAAATTTAAAATTTATGATTTATTTTTATTGTAATATCAAGTCCATATTCAGAAGGTTCTCAAAACCATTTTACACAAACCAGGATCCATAAAAATGAATTAAACTTCTCTGTTCCTAAATTGGATAGCTGTTGATTAGCTGTTAAACTGTTATTTTTCTATTTTAGGCTGCTCATACTAAACATCTTGTGTGACTTCATTTTGTTTTGTGTTTGTGGAATCTCGCTTCTAGAGTGCTCAAGTTTTGTTTCAGTTTAGTCCTTCTGTTGGTGCCTCATATGTATCCTGATCAGATTATAATATATTCTGGAACAGCATCCATCCATCTCACTTGCTGCGTCAGTTCATTTTGTTTGTGGTTTGAACTACACCGCTTGATGTTTGATATAATTTTGTATAGTGTGCTAGTGAATTTTTTATTGTTTGACAGTTCATTTGTTAACCAAAAATATTTAAATATTTTGAATCCTGAATCTCGCGCAACTTGGGGTTCATTTAAATCTGAAATCATTCTGTAAAAATATGAGGTATTTTTGGTTGTTGCTATAGCTTTTAAATCTACTGTATAAGAATTCCTATTATAATAAAATTGTCATATTCCCAATCCCTTTCTTAACTGATATCTTTCCCAACGCCAATACTGAACTATCATAGTTCAGTCGCAACAAAGTGAATGTACATGAATGTGTGACTGAAGAAGGGTATGTTTATTTCCATAATTTGGCGTGTTTAGGATAAGTGGTAAAAATTACATCATTTGTGAAGGATAGTTTTGGGAAATGATGTGCGGAATTAAAAAGTGTCTTGCGAGAGTAACCTTTGCTGGGAATTAAAAGAGGTTTAAATGGAAACTTTATGCGAAGACAACTCAAATAGTTTTCGGGTTGAAGGATGGTTTGTGAACAGCATAATCATGTAGGCTATTAGCTGGTAGAAGGTGGTTCAAATATGTCTTCCCATATTACACACTTTAAAGTGGCAAAAATTGGCAGCTGGCCATGATTCGAGTACATCAGAATGGGACTGGGGAAGAGGACTAAATGTTAGCTTGAGCTTAGTGATGACTTACGTTGCATTGACAAGAGATTTGCTTAAAAGGACAAGAGTAATCGACGGGATCTTCATGAGAACCAATTCCACTTTCCTGGTGCTTTTAAATATGCTTCGTTTATGAACTTTAGTTCTTCACATGTCCTCACGGCACACCTCAGCTGCTAGAAGTAAACACTCGACAATATCAAATATTTTCTAAAAGTTAACCAATCATTGCCTTGTATCGATATTGTTTTCATAGGAATAAAGTATAAGGATTAGTTTATTCATCACAAAAGATACACCATTACCTGCCACAAGTATGCACGTGATTATACTATTTCATAATAAAATTAGCTTTAACTTGGCCCCAACCCTAAACTATCGCCTAAATCCACTAATTGTAGCTCAACAAACCAAGCAACTCCAATTACTTATATATCCGACATGTCTCTTTATTGACCCGTGAAATACTTTCTAAATGAATCCAACCTTAATTCCTTTTAAGCGCAATCAGCAAACTCAGCCACCCCTTGTCATCACAAACCCCCATATATATACGTCATATTTAACACTAGAATACAACCTTAATAATTTTTATTTTAATATATCAATCTATATTTACAGCCAACCCTAGTTGAAATTATTTTCTTAACCATTAAAACTATTGCTGTGCCAAACTTAAATAGGCTTGATCACGCGAAATAAAAGAAAAATGAACAATTAACAACATCATCAACTGTTTCAAAACTATCCAGTGATGCTGGACCCTCATACACTTTGTTAAATTCTGAAAAGTGCCTATATACTGGCTTGGCTTGAAACGGCATTTTTGAATCAGTTTAAATATTTTAAAACAATAAGATATCTCTCTTTTGTTTTAGGTTGGGTTGATTTTGTTCATCCGTATGGCTGTAAAAACCTTGGTATTGATCCGATCAATCTCGACGTGGTAATTGCCCTGGGATGTGTTTTTATGACTTCAGATGATAACTTGAAATGATTTATTCAGAAGATGTCGGGAAAGAAACGAAGCTATAAACAAACTCTAAAAAATCAACCGCATGATAAAAAACTTATTTAGCGAATAAGTCAACACAGTACTTAAAGCAAAGTGGATTGAGATTATGCCGAGATGAAGAATAGTTCATTTGTTATGTTGTAGATGCACCATGACATCTTGTGACAGACCCAGGTCCAACCAGTCAAACTTACCATTATCTTGCCCTTGACTCTTATTGCCGTTACCTTCTTGTGACAGAGCTTTGAGGAGCTTTGCCTCCAGGGAGGCAATTTTATGATACAACACTTTATTGTCATCCTGCCAACGAGCCATGATCTCAACACTCTTTTCCTCCCTTGCTTTTAAAGCCTCAAGTTCACGATTGGCCATTTCTTTTACTTGTTGTAAAATTTTGTCAAATCTGACCAACAGGTTCCAAGAATCCCACACATAGATTTAGTTTCCTTGAGCGGGGGTCCCTTATTTTGCAAAGTAATCAGAATACAATTCTTCAAACACAGCCTTTACTTCCACCAAAGCCTTCTCAGGCACAGTCTTGGTGACCTCCAGACTTGCCCAAGCTTTCTCCAGCAAACTTGTATGAACTTCTTTCCTGGCAGCAGCAGTTTCTATGAAAAGTACTCCAAAATTTGCTCATTCAAATGATAACAAAGAAGAAATAACAATTGAAAAGTAATTGAGGGGAAAGCGTTGAAATTGACAATATGTATATTTATTAAAGTTTAGCTGTTTTTGCTTATATACCATTCTGGGCATATTTGGCTGAAAACCCCTCTGGTTCCTGAATCAACCTATGATTAATCACATGGTCTATGACATTTGAGTCATCCAAACCTAGATCTTTCCCTAAAAAATCCCCTGTAATTCTCAGCCTATGAGAATTAACCTACAATTAGAAAGAGTCACCTGACACCATTCATCTCAATGTATCAATTTGGCATGGAGCTTCCTCAGCTCCTGGTGCCAAACCCCTGTGGAATATACACATTCCAAAACTCAGCTATCAATGTTCCAACTGGGAATCAGCTGATCAAACCTAAACCCCTAGAAAGCATTGCCTTAATTTATTTATTGTTGCATTTAATGGTTTTTTGCGTTAAAACCCTGTAAAACGCTTTGAAACTTGAACAAGGCATCACCACAGCGCTTTTAACCCAAATTTGGGGGTTTACTTATGGTTAACCTTAACCAAACTTTTTTACACAGTCAAGACAATTAAACAATATAATTAAATCCTCATTAATTATATTCTCATGTACTGTGGATTCCAAACCTAAAGGTAAAAATGCGGGATTATCAAATTCTTTTGCGTGAACTCATCAACTTACTGGAATATTTTTCATCCTTTTATGAAAAAGTAAGTTGTTCTGGGATGAAAATTACTCTATTAAGTTGGTGAGTTCACGCAAAAGAATTTGAGAATCCCGCATTTTTACCTTTAGGTTCTGAACTTACAGTATTTATTAATTAACCCTCCCAGTTAATTAAAGCGTTTTTGGGATGCCTAGTCCCCAAGATTGCTTCAGCCAATCTTGCCTCAATTTTACTAGCTAGCTTCACCTGGCTAACCACCTGTAATCTATTATTTTATTAAATATAGATACCAAGTTTCCAGGAATCTTTATCTGAAGAATTACAGACAAACTTATCTACATGAAGTAAACAGCAAAAACAGAACAACTTTATATTTGGAGTATTTAATTGGCTAAATACTTGGCAGTGACTGTTGTATGGTCATACATCTATAAGATAAAAAATAGGGCAACCTCCAAGTAAAGTGTCTAAAATGAATTTTTTATCTTATTCACATCTTAAACTAGAATAAAAATGATTTTAAAAAAATCAAAAATCAATCTAATTCAGGAACATGGATATTTTACCACTTTTTGTAGCCCTTCATTTTAGTATAATAATTTTAGGTGCTATCTAAATTGGTACTTGTAATTCCAAGAAAATAAGATAATGCTGCAACTGAACTAAATAAAGTTCAATATTGGTGTAAAGGAATACATAAGCCCAGAAAGGGGACATAAACATGGATTGGGAATAAGATAATCTTTACTCATAACAATAAGAATTTATACCAAGATAATAAGCCATTAGGTCACTAAGGAGGTGGCACTGTGTGGTGATTTAAATAAAGCATAACATGTCCTTGATACAGTCAGGTGCAGGATTTTTTTCACAATTAGATTTGCTTCTTATAGGTGATTATGAGATTCTTTTATGAAAAGAGAAACATGAGGGGATATGACATTAGACCTAGCATGGGGTGACTGGCTGCACATTCCTGTTTATTTTGAGATACAGTGCCAACTTGGATGTCAATTCCAGTTGTAACTCCCCTGCCCTATTATTCTCAATGTCTACAAGATCTTGTGGAGTATCTTTAAGGTGCAGGAGAAGCATTTTTGGGTAGTGATAATGCAGCAGAGGAGAAATCAGTTACAATGCAACTGTTTGGTGTTGACCTTGGTATCTTCTATGTAACAGGTCTGATTTTTCATAGCTTCTTCCAATTTAAAGAGTCCAATGAGTTGTGGCTCTATTTTTCTTGATGATGATTGAGAGCATAAATAGGTCAACTAAAGTATAACAGATCTCTAAGGATTTAGTGACCCCTGAGCTTATGTGTGATCTGTTTCCCTGGATTTAGTACATCACAGTGCAGGGGAGAGTGTAGCTACCCAAGGAATCTTTATGGTTGCTGGGAGTTCAATTGGCCATAATTTACCCCAAAAAAACCATCTGGGACTTCAAATCCCATAGCACTGGGGCAGAATCTGTTATCACGGTTAAATCTGGCCCACATGATGAGTGGCAGGTGAAAAAACATTATCCCATGCCGTTTTAGAAATTCTTTTCATAGTTTTAAAAAGGGCCTTTAATAAAGAGGAGTTGAGCTGTTCCAATCACACCTTGGCTAAAGGGTGGTAAGTATTGATTGCTGCTTGTTCCAGGGTGCTCTTATCACAGTAGGCTTTTACAGCACCCCCAAAACCCTCCTTACTGGGCAACCTCCAGAATTAACTCATACAGAGTGGAACATCCTCCATGTTGGCAATTCCAGAAATTGTTTTTGCTTTATCTTTTATAATTTCAATTAAAAGCTCAAAATAAAAATCAAAAATTGCTTCTATTATCAGTGTCAATCATTTAATCAAGAAAAATAATCTTTAATATTGAAAATAAGAAAAATATTTTTGAGAATTGTTGACATGGAGGGTGTTCCATTCTTTATGAGTTAATTCTGGAGGTTGCCCCTTACTGCTGTATATGGTAAATTTTTTGGGACAGTAAAAGCAAATTACAGTCCCTTTTTCAATAAAAAGAGCCACATGGTTGCTGTATGGCAGGTGAATGACTTTTCAATGGGCCAGCAAGTGAAATAATCAATGGTGGTGGTGATGTATTTCCCACCCAATTTATATTTGGGTAAATGTTACCTAGTTCCAACTGCCCACTTCTCAAAGGGTTTAGTGTTCAATGTTTGGAGACCAGCTTTGGAGGTGCAGAGATGAATGTTCTCTTCTTGTGTAGTACACAGGCTTATAGGAGATCAATATATATCATCACATGCATGGCCATAAGATCCAGAGTTTAATGATTTTTTTAGATCTTGAGGCTGCCAATATACCCCAGCATGGTGATAGTGGGGGATGTATCTCCATGCTATTTTATAGGAATTTAGGGTTTTTAAAACAGCAGGCTCAACCCGCCAGCCAGGTTCCAACCAAGTGGATTTGTGACCCGCAATCCAATTTACCAGTGTCTGTAGCCAAGCTAGGAAGTCAACTCAAATTACCAAATCTGTCAACATGAACAAATGATGATCCTTGCCGGTGGACACCTTTTTTTGGCGCTTGACTCATTACCAGAATCAAGCCACCCCCTTCACCATTCAACTGTGTGATCAACACAATCATGTTCCTGTTATCCATTGATTCACAATGACTATATAATTGCTATATCTCAGTAAAGAATATTATCTAGTTTCCAAAATATTTTCCCCTTGTAACTCTGCTAAAACAGCACAGTTACAACATTGGTAGCAGAAGTAGGGTTTTCATCCTACTTTATTCCCCAAAATTCCACCTGTTGCCTGTAATTGCTGCGGCCAACAAATCCTTGATAGAATCATGTCTGGACTCCCGCTAGACTGGACGCCATACACACTAGATACCAAGATACCTGATGGGTTTGTACTGTACCAGAACACAGTGATCCTGATCCCTGCCTTAAATGCACTGTCAGCGCAAGGGTTCTTCCAGGCACCTGCCTCCATGCCCCAAGCAACTGACAAGAGCACCATGACAGCCTACATAGCACAGAGACTTCAAAGCAATGCATTGGAACCTTTTTCTGGAGCCAACAACAGTAACGCTGCAGCATGGATCCAATCTACTCAAAGCAAGCTAGCCCAAATGGAATGCCCACAAAACTTTTGGATTGCAGAGATCTCCATCCAACTGACTCACGACACTGGCACCTGGTGCAACAAGTGGCATGAAGAACACACTGAGAAGGATTGGGACACTTTTAAGCAGGACTTTTTGGCAATATTTTTGCTGAAGGACACCACACTCATGATCATACTCCAAGTGAAGAATCTAACTCAAACTGGCATAGTGAAGGAGCTCACCTGCAATTATGAGGAACTTTGTCTACGCACCCCTTGGATATGGCTTTTGACACTCCAGTTACTCACCTCATGTACTACAACAAATTCAAGTTGCATGTGATGAAGCAAATAAACCTGGACCATGTAATCAACTTACAAAGTCTTTTTTATAAGGCAGAGAAAGCTGAACAAACGTCCAACACACTCCATAAGGCTCAAACTGGGAAACAAGAGCAACCCAAAGATTCCCACCTGGCCAGGCGCTCCAATTGACTGCCTCCTGGGAACAACAGTAATAGTTCAAACCACAAACCTGTGGGTTCAAATTGGCATGAAAACGGGAACAACCCCTACATAGACTGGGCAACCTTGGCACTGACCATCAAACGTGAAGGCGTCAATCACCAGATCTACCCTGACTCAGTGGACCAGCTCCTACGTGATCACGTCTTTGTACACATCACAGAGACCCTGGACAAACAGGAGAACATCAAGGCAATTGACTGGGACTCCTGCTAGTACAAGATCATACACTTCAAGGACCACCAATATACCACTACACCCCAGGACCAGGAAATTGTAGCCCGCCATCCAGAAATCTTCAAGGAGGCTCTACCTGGGTTGCCACCAGAGAAACACATCTAACACTCCATCCAACTCATGGGGGCTGTACCTAAGGCGCAACCCATCTGCTGTCTAACCCCAAACAAAGACAACACCCTATGTGCTTACCTCAAAGAAGCATTAGTAAATGACTTATCCGCCCCTCACAGTCTCCTTTTGGTGCAGCTGTATTCTTTATAGCAAAGAAAGATGGTACTCTACGCCTAGTCACAGAATAATGAGCCCTAAACAAAGTTACAACCAAGAATTGTTGCCAACTACCACACATTGACAACCTCATTGATGCCTTGGGCAACGCCACAGTCTTCTCCAATATTGACCTAACCTCCAACTACAACCAGATCTGCATCAAGGAAGAAGAAGTTCCTAAAACTGCCTTTTGTACTAAATAAAGATCATACAAGTGTGTGTTACTCAACTTTGGAATGACAAACACCCATCAACCTTTGTGAATTTCATGAACAAGGTGTTTGCCCCCCACATTGGTAGACACGCCTTAGTATACCTGGCAACATTATTGTCTATAGCTTTTCAGTAGAACAATATCACAAGGACCTGGAGGCAGTCTTTGCTACCCTGGCACAACACAAGCTGCTAGCCAAGCCCTTCAAATACCAGTTCTTCTGCAAGCAGCTACCTTTCTTGGGACATGTAGTCTCAAAGGAGGGCATCAAACCCAGTAACCAGAAAACTCACGCCATCTGTAAAATGCCACCCCAAAGACAAGTCGGAAATCTGCACATTTTTGAGGATGGTGGCCTATGTATGACAGTTCATACCCAACTGTGGCGTCCTGAATGCACCCCTATCTGCCATAACTGGCTTCAAATACAAGTTTGTGTGGATTCCCTGATGTGACCTTTGTTTCAGACAGCTCAAGGAGAAGCTCACAAAAGCACCTATCCTGAAATACCCCAAATGCAATGGGAAGTACTAAATGGAAACATACGCCTCAGACACATCTATTGGGGGAGTTCTACAAATCAAAAACAATTATGATGACTTCCTGCCTGTAGCCTACAAATCACGTAAACTGACAGACAGCAAGTGCTAATACCCTATACACAACAAGGAGCTGTTGGCAATTGTTCACTGCCTGGTCAAATGGCGTTGCTACCTAGAACTACAGGAGGAGTTCACAGCATTGACCAATCATAAGTTGCTGATATACTTCAAAACCCAAGCAAACTTATCCTGCTGTCAAGCCTGCTAGATGAAACTCCTGGAGAGGTTTAATATGCTCATACAATATGAGCCTGGTCCAGAACTTGCCATGGCGGATGCTCTCTCACGCCTGTACGTCAGAGCCACAAGAGGCAAGAATGGGCTTGACCCAGACTTGCCTCTCCTGGTGCTCTAAACAAAGGACAAAGGCTTCCCCCTGGCACCACAGACATACAAAAATAAACAGTCATTAAGAGCAAACACTTATTTGCAGACATATATGGAACCTTACATCAGAAAATGACTGACAGGACCACTATTCCTTATATTCCCACACATCAGCAAGTTGACACAATCCTACACTACCACAGAGACCTAATGCGCACAAAGAGCCGCAAACTCTATGAATTCCTCAAACACAAAGAATGGTGGCCAAGCTTGTACTGGGACGTCCAGGAAGTCTTGGAACAACGCAAAGTATGTGAGAAATTTGTAAAGAGAAATACCCCACCTAAATCAGTACTACCTATTTGTACACAGCTACCCTTTAAGGTGCGGGCCCTAGAAATTTTGGGCCCCATGCCAGGGAAGCACAATGAAAAGAAACACATCATTACTGCAATAGACTTTGCCACACAATGACCAGTGGCACAAGCAGTTAAGACACACACAGGCAATGACGTGTGACAATTCATAGGAAAGAAAAGCATCAGCAAGTTTGGAAAGCCAGAACTTCTGATAACCAATGGTGGCAAAGAATTGACCTCCAAAGATACCAATGTATACCTCACCAAGAATGGGATCCAACACATGGTGACAATACCTTACTACCCTCAGGCCAATGTATGAGTAGAGCGGCTGAATAGTAGTCTTGTGTAAGCCTTGGCCAAACTAACCGCTGGGATACCTGAAGATTGGTATAAGTAGCTATCAACTGCACTACTTGAGTGCCAAACCCAAGTGAACAGATCCACCAGGAAAAGCACCTTTAAGTTATTTTATGGCACACAACTCAATATCATCCAAGCGCTATTGGGATCTAAGCTGGAAATGCCAAGCAAAGTCTCATCTTGCTCAGATCCCCAGGTCATACAGGCCAATAGCAATCAACCAGAAAGAGAAAAAACGCCTGAAAAAGACCTTTGTCCCCATCCAAGACAGACATGAGGCCGGCAACAAAGTCTGGGTCATGAATATCAACAAAAGTAAACTACAGTCACAAAAAATGGGCCCTGTCATTGTCTTAAAGGTAAAAAACAATACTTACCTTGTGCAAGGGCTCAGAAAGCGCAAATATGACAAAAATTTCATCATGACCACCTGAGACCCGCAAGGCAAGTCAGAAACAATGTGAGACTGTCCTACCCACCACCAAACAGCAACTAGTACAGTACAGCACCTGGGCTCCTGAAAAATTCCCTGACAACCTACCCCAAGAGGAGGCTGATCCTCATCTGGGGGAGGGTGTCAAAACAGCAGGCTCAACCTGCCAGCCAGGTTCCAACCAAGCGGATTTGTGACCCGCAATCTAATTTACCAGTGCCCGTAGCCAAGCTAGGAAGTCAACTCAAATTACCAAATCCGTCAACATGAACAAATGATGATTCTCTACAGTGGACACCTTATTTTAGCGCTTGAATCATTACCAGGATCAAGCCACCCCCTTCACCATTCAACTGTGTGATCAACACAATCATGTTCCTGTTATCCATTGATTCACAATGACTATATAATTGCTATATCTCAGTAAAGAATATTATCTAGTTTCCAAAATATTATCCCCTTGTAACTCTGCTAAAACAGCACAGTTACAACAGGGTGTATTTCCCTCAATCTTGATTTGGAGGCAGATGCTTCTTGTCTCTGTGACAAGATTCACCTTGCCATCCTTTAGCTTTAACATGATTAAAGAGCTAGGCCCCCATACCAGGTAAACTCTGGACATATGTACATCAGGGCTGGTCAGGGTCTAGATTATAATCCCTGTGATTGCTTCAAAATTTGTCAGTAGAGGGCATCTGCTGTACCTAGCTTGTTCCTGTGAGCATGATCTATCAATAGTTGATAGGGTGATGGACATTTAATCCAGCCCAACATTGGGACAGGTGTAGATTTTATGCCATGACTGTGCTGTTTTAGCAAGTTGAAGGGGGGAATAATTGAAAACTAGATAATATTTTTTATTTGAGAGATAGTTATTATATAGTTGATGTGAATTGTGAATATCAGGAACATAATTGTGTTGATCACACAGTTGGATGGTGAGGGGGTAGCTTGATCCTGGTAATGAGTCAAGCGCTAAATTGAGCCATCCACTATATGGGATCATCTTTTGTGTCAGGATTGAAAATTCTTTTCCCTTTGAAACACAGGCCCAAGGGCAGGATTCAAGCCCCTGCAAGCTGAAGCCAAGAATGATGTCCCAAATGATAAAGCAGGCCAAACCAAAGGAATTATTTCACCAAATGAGGGAACAATCAAGGCGCTTAATGAAGGCAACAAAGTTCCAACTATTAGCTTCATTAGTTTGAAGGCTAAACCAGCGGCTAATCAAGAGTCACTTCCAGGAAAAGGCACAGGCCTGTAGCCCAACCCCATGACCACAACTCTAGAGAAAGATAATCAAGTAGCCAATTCAAGATTTTTGACCAATGAAAGAACTCCCAGCCCAGGTGCCATTTTGCCGCCTTTGAACCCAAGCACCCAGATCCCCTGGACCCACATTTTCCAATGCCCTGAAGAAACTTTCATGGAAATTGTTAAGTTTGGAAGTAGGGTGCTATATAGACCCAAGGACTCTACACTCTAAACTTATTGAAATTTTTGAATAAAGGTCATGTTATTTTGGCTTACACAGCTACTGCATTATTTTGTCTTTAACATCTATCAAATCAGTACAAAATTATCCAGCCCTCCTTCCCCTCTTCCTGCAGATTCTCATCCTCCAGGTGTTCCATTTGGTCCTGTCCACTTCACAGAGTACCCTCTAAAGCCTGAATATAAGGATTATACCCCAGAAAAAATCCTCAAACTAGATCCCTTGGCCTGCATACAATCTGCAGTTAGATACAACCATCAAGGCACCTGGATATTATCAACATTCAAGTTGTTTAGAGGCAAAACCAACTATATGTCCGCCTACAACCTTCACATGGAACTGCCTGTGACCCCCAAGCCAATTTTGGCCTCCTTTCCTGACCTTTTGACCAATCGCACTGGCAAGCTTTTTGGGATTGTATACATCACCCTCACAGGGGTTAATGACGCTATAATCCCTGCCGCCTGCCTGTGGTCCTGGGTAAGGAAGTCCTTCTCCTACCTCTTTAAGCTAGCTCCTCTCTTGTGGTGGGCTTTACCTGTAAAAAACCTGGCCCAAGTGATCCCCAAAACCAACAGGCCGGCTGCCCAAGTCTGGATCCCTGAAAATTTGCTCATGTTTCTATTTTTGTGAATTTGATTTGACTTCTTCATTTGGCTACAGGTCACTGGGAAGTCAGATTGCAGGTGACACCCCCGTTTGGGTGGAACCTTTCTGGGGAATCAACCCCATTGTTTTGACAGCAACAACCTTGTTGAGGGTACATTAAGCCTTTAAAAGCTGAAAAGAAAAAGATTTTTTGGTCAAAAAAAATACTGTGGGCTAATACAGAGACAAGGAGGAAAATATAAAGCATTCTTATAAGGCATCCAAAGGTGTTTTAGAGGGTTTTATCCTTCTTGGGTGTAAGACAATAGAGTGGGTGTGCCTTAGTCAGAGATCCTTAGATTTTTACAGAATGCTGTACATTGCAACCAGTAGAAAGTGTTTCAAGAGTTTTTCTTAATAAATTTTTGAATTTTTTTTTATTAATTCTTGGAGTACTGGAGTAAGAGGGGTGAAAGATTATTCTCTGAATTCTTGGGGGAAATTAGCTTAACTAATTTTTTTAAGTTGAGCCTTCCCCCTTGAAGCGGTGTAAGCTCTCCTCTTTTATGCTTACAAAGATGGCTTTATAAAGAAGCTTACTCAATTTGATGGGATAAACCTGGAATTCTACACCATTGTACCTGAGATTTATAACTGGGGAGACACAATCAATATATGTGAACTGTGGTTTAGTCAAACTAGGACTGAAATTACATCATAGCTGAGATCACTAATGATGAGACCCAAGAGGCTGATCTAAATGTTGCACATACTAAACAAGAATAATAAGCTTTGTGTGATAGATATCCTTCTGGAGTCAGCTACTTGCAATACTTTGAAACAACCGGGGATGTGTTATAATTAAGGAATATAGTTGCTCTTTATTTTTCTGTGATCATACTTATTATATATGCCTGACTTGGCAACCTTGTATAAATATAAAGATAGATTAACTCATAGATTTTGTATGAATTTCATATTTTAATTTGAATAATGCTAAAAAATAGCTTTATTCTGTCTTTAAACTGAGGCTGTTTAATGAACACATTTATATCTGTTTGGTATTCAAGGGCTAATACTGACTAAATAAAGGTTTGTTGCCCAATTGTTAGTGGCCCACTTGAGAGAAAAAAGACTTCCAATCTTATGGGCCAGGGTCCCAAATTCAGTCCTGCTACAACAGAGCCTATATGTACTGTCACTGTTACAATATGTCCAAACTGTCCTAGGAAAGCAAATTTCTTCATCAAGAAGCTAAATCTTCCTAGGAGATAACACCCTATCAAGTAAAGTAGAAGGTAAAAGGATGTGTTAGGTCAAACTAAGGAGGCTTCAACCTTAGAAGGGACATAAGAAGAGTGTCCATAGTTAAAATTTTGTTTCCAGTGACCTGAGTGGTATTTAAACCAACCATTAGCCAAGAGATCTTCCTTATGGGCATTGTCAGGAGAAGCGTTGTGTAAGTCAGTGGTTCTGGTAGGACTTTCCAAGGACAGAGATAACCATGGAAAAAGGATTAGAACCCAGGACAGGAAAAAATTCCTATTCATGATGCTAAATGGGAGCCAAGAAAAGGCTAGTTCTTATAAAAAATCAAAGTTTGAAGAGATTAAGGTATTTAATGCTAAAAAATGTAATAATGTAATTAAACACTCTTAAATACTTGATATTTATCATACCAAAAATTCAAGAGGCTTTTTAAGTAAAAGAGGACTAAAACTTAAGTTTCATAAAGGGTCTGGGATTTGGGAGGGTCTGAAAAGCAAAATTGCAAGTGATATCTAACAATTTCTGGGAATATCTGGGTACAGAGGAGAAAACCCATAGATACTGTGGTAAAAGATCAAGCAACCTGTGAGAAGAATTGCAGATTAATAAAGTAGATGTACTGGGGATTGATTTACTAAGCTATCACTAAAGATTTAGTAATGTAAGCAACTGTAGTTCCAGGAAATCATTTGCTTGATGATGAGTAGTTAGTTTGCTGATACTCTTAGCTTTTCCAAAGTCTGGGCGTAAGTTGCTTGAATATAAGTAGTATAATAAGGTAATATAAACTTAAATCCTTGATTATTATTAACATTGATGTATGTATTAAGGTTCTGAGTTCAATTCTCATATTAGTTATCAAGTGAGCCCTTCTGTATTGTAATTGGCATCTGGCTGTCTGTTCCTAGAGTTTTATTTGCATTTATTGTATATTATAAATGTCTGAGTTAAGGTAGCCAGGAATGGTTTCCCAGAAACTAATGAAGATAAATGGTTCTTTTTTTGCCCATCTATGATGACTGACGTTTGCTCAACTATGAGAGTTGTTGTTTGTTTTTTAAGCCTTGAAGTGATAATAGTAGTGCATATATTAGTACTGTGCAAGGGTAAAGAGGTGCCCTATGATGATGGAATGCTGTAATGGCATTGAAATTCTGATCCCAACTGAGGCTGAATACAGTTGGATTAATTCTCTTAAAAAGGGATGAAAGGTTCTCTGTCTGTGTCTTATGAGTAGATTTATAGAAAAAATCAATGTAAAGTGCAAGCATAGGGTGGCTAAAACTATCATTCAGATGATTATTGTCACAGCCCACACCTGAGTCCAATGGACTCCCACAGGGGAGGCAGGCCAGGCCTGAAAGGCCATGTATACAATAGGTACAATTCTGACCAGTTAGGTGACTGCAGTAGCTAGGGGGAGCCAACTCCCAGTATGGGGTGCAACCTGGTTGGCCAGCACCAATACTGTGATATAGACAAACCCCAGCTTACTGAAGTCCTGAACAGGTGGCGCGTTGGGTAAGGAGAGAGTGGTAGGAATCTCCTTTATAGCAGGAGGGAGATCTAGATGATGGGGGTGGAAATAATCCAAGTCAAGAGCGCAGGGTAGATTGACTGAGGTATTAGGAGTATAGCCAGGGGGTACAGATATGCAAGTTTATATTGAGTAGATGCTTCACAAATAGATGCAAACAGAATAATTAAATTTGATAAAAAATAGATAATTCCTGCAAGAAGATAACAATTTATGGGCATAAATTTTCTTTATTAAGATTTCAACAGTGAGGAGGGCTTCCCCCTCACTACTTATACTTATGGTAAAGATGCAACCTTTTGTGCCACCAGGGATCTGGTGGCAACATTTCCAGTCAAACTTACAATTTTGGCTGGAATTTGCGTACTTGGGCCTGGAGGTGGATGCTCATTGGTTGGTATAACTGGAACCTTGCTTGGGCTGTAGTAAGCTGATGTGCCACTGCTATTTATAGAAACCACAATGAATCAAGCGCCCAATTGCGCAATCAAACAGTTACTCTCCTGATGTACCATTTCCCAATAATTAAGAGGCCCAAATTTGATAATAGAATCACAGCCAGGGATCTGAGGCCCATCTGCCTCTTGAATCCCTGCTATTTGTTAATAAAAAGGGGATTCCTGCTCTGGGAGACAATTAGTAAGGGTTCCCAAGATGTGGGGTGTTTGGCCTCTAGAAAGGCCAGATGATTGTCCAGGACATTCTGGGCCCTGACAATTATCTAGAAAAGCAGCTTCTGAACTAGTAATTTGGGGTTTCTAGGAAGTAAATTTGGCTCCTTTGTGCCTAAAATCCTGATCAGCCACTTGGGTGAATATAGAGAAATTAGTCCTTTGTGTGCTGGCCTCTATAAGGCCTAGTTAGAAGGACATCACTGGCACTTTTAATATTCTAAATAGATAAGAAAACATGCCATTTTATCATTATACACATAAAACATCTTGTGGATATGATGAAGACTGTGAGAAAGGGGGCTAAACTAACTAAGTTTGACTCCCATCCTGGTGTGACAAACCACCAAGATGCTATCCAGTAAATCACTGGGATGGTTGCTCTAAAAAAATACCAAAGGGGGGACACAAGAGACAGCTGAGGGAAGTAGGCATTCAATACCATCAGCTCCAGACCTTAATTAATCAGGGGGTACACGTGGGTCACACACTAGAGCTTCAGATGAATCCTGAGAAGCAAACATTGTCTCCTCCAACAGGAAAGAGAGGCAAAGGAGTTTCCTCATCAAGATTATTGCTAGGTTGGGGTCAGGGGAGTACAAGTCTAGATAATTTCAAGTAAGGTTTTTAATCTGAATCTATCCAGTGGAGAGGAGGTAATTAGCTCTACCTGGTAAGTCATCTAACAGGTAAAGTAGCCTAGTGGAATATTTCCACAAGGCAGACCAAAGAGGACATGCAAACCCAGAGATCTGGGGAGCTATACCATATAAATAGTAATATGGGGGCCAGGGAAAAGAAGACAAATTTGAGGTCTGAGAGTATCATTTTTGTGGTCTTCAGGAAATTTGGAGGCTCTTGGTATAATTTATGAGTCTCAGACTTATAAAATTTTAGATGGCAGAAGTAGCTACAAGAAAATCAAGTCAATTGTGGCTTGAGGCCTTAAAAATGACTTGAGGAGCACTGTGGGTGGCTTTGACGGTGGTTGTAAGCAAGACAGGACTGAAATCAAACAAAAACAGTGAAAATTTGAGATAATAGAAAATTTTATACTAACTTTTAACTTAAAATATAGATTTGAGTCAATATTTTAAGGGCCAAAAAATTTCAAGACTCAGCTTATACACTCATATTAAGCCTAGGAGCCTCAGACAAGCAACCAGAAGCAGAGGAAGCAAAATAAAGGTAAAGCAATAAAGAAAATTTAATAACAGTTTTAAATAAGAGAACCCCAAAACAAGAGTTCTAATTACAGCTGATGATTCCAAAACTTCTAACCTTTATTTGATAAGATAATGAGCAAGCAGGGAACCAAAAGTCCCCTGTCTTGATTTAAGGGACAGAGTTTGGATTTGGATAATCACCTGACAAAACTGGTGCATGCAATTGGCTGTAAGAGAAAATTTTCAGAGCAAATTCAGTGGGATCAGAGGGTTCCTCAGAAATTTCTGGCTTGCATTCTGATTGGCTAACATATGTTTAGGACTTCAAAAACCCATTTGTATTTCAGAATGTTGTTGTGGATTGTTTTGATTGGCCATCCCTAATGGTCTTCAATAATTGTTGATACCAAGCCAATAAATAATCTAGACTAATCAGTGTTTCCTCCCAGGATGGGGCAATGAAGGCAGGGGAGTCTGAAGGTTATTCCAATGCATATCTTTCATCCATAGTATGTGCTAAATCCTCAAAATAATTGAGCATTTTGGCTGGATTTTTGGAGGTTTCCTTGTGCAACAAGGGAAAATTGTCCTCACCAAGGCCAAAGGAGGGAGTAACTTTACAAAGACAAGCTGAATTTTTTTCCAAAAGCATTTTTCTACAAGAACAAGGTACAAAACAGTCTACTTTGATGTTTTTCCTTGATTTTTTTATGAAATAAAATATGATTAAACAATGAAAAGTATCCAGTGATAGAAATTAACATATTAATTTAATATGTAAATTGGTTGAGTTTAAATGCAGAGAAATGGTGTTCTAAAAAAGGGAGGCATTTAACACTTTAGAGCACAGATTGAAATCACTTCAAGTTGTTTAAGTGGTGAAAGTTAACATTATATTTGAACTGCAATAGAACAGTGAAAATGTCAAAGTATTGAAATTGGCAATCATTGGATAATTTTGATGTTTGTTTATTAATAAATGACATTGGTTAAAATCCTAAAGCCTAAATAATGGTCAAGAAAGCATTGAGTTAATGCTTTAGGCTTTTTCAGAAATAAGTTTTAAAGCTTATTTTTCTATAAAAAAGTTGGAACATACTAGTTTAGGCTTTGAAAAAAACTATTATAAAGGGGAAGTATTAATACAGGGGGCTGTGAATCAGTGATTAACTGAACAGCTAAAATAGACTTGCAATCTATACATCTAGTTGACTTTAAATTTTAAGGGGCTTAATCTGGAGCATAAATGAAGATAATTTAGGACATTCAGAAGTCATATTCAAAGAAGAAGCTAGTTGAAAGGACTATGAAACAGTGGAAAATCAGAAGGTTTCTAAGGGGATCTTCCTTATGTTTAAAAAACTATAGCGTCCCCTGTATTTTTAATTGTATTTTGGACATGAAAACTAACTTTATATATACTAATCAATTGTTATTCAGGAAGATTAAAAAGGCAGTGTTGAAGGAATTTTGCATGTAGCCAAAATCCTGGTGAAGAGTGGGCAAGGATGATAAAAGGATTGAAGCTTGCAGAAAGAGGACAAGAGTTCCTTGGTAGGGAGTTTTCAGGAACCTTTAAGGATTTTGATGCTCTAAAAGAGACACAAGCACAGGCAGATGTAAAGATACATTGTACTGATGCTAAAATTCTTGTTGGGAAAACTTTAGAAGATTTTGCACTTTTTCAGGCACAGTATAATGCTTTATCTCTAGACTTCAGTCACTCAAAGAATGTTACCCTAACTCAATCAGCTCTTGGCTTTGACCCAGGAAACAATTTTTGTCCTCTGAAGAGCATCAGGAGCACCAAAGACTGGGTTATTTGACTATTCTGTCTTCTAATCTGCAATGAGTCCTCTTGTTGCTTCTTTTTCCCTCTTCTCATTATGTCTTACTTTGTATTGTCTTCCTTCTTTTTTGCTTATTTAAGGCTTCCAGTATTTACTTAATAAGTATATCTTTTTACATAAATTTAACTTTAAACCTTATTCTATACATTATTATACATCTTTTAGGTCATCTAAGTACAGATAAAAATATTGGTTGTAGACTGCATAACTTCTTTATTATTGATATTCTTCCACATTAATAATATAACTATCCTTCACAACCTCTAGTTTTGAAACACCTGTAGTTTTTTACCCTTTGACCAAAATCTTCAGAGTTTAAATCTTCAACCCTTGGATTAGTAGAAAAAAACATTATACTTCATCAAAAACGCATTCTAGCTGCTGAATATCTGGAAATTTCTGGTTGACAATGATGTAGTCTGAACTAGTATATACATAAAGGCAATTATTATTAATATGGAAGCAAAAGGGAGGATCCAAGTTTGATTTTATTTTGTTGTTGACTGACTGATTTGTATTATTGGGTTGTCAAAGTTTACTAGAAGATGAAATTGTGTTCACCTTGTTTACATAAATTTTTTGATATTTTTGACCAAGAGTGGTTTAGAGTGTGATCCAGATGGTGTTATAAATTCTCTTGTGTTTACAATACACAAATTTTTCCTGAATACCCTGTCAGGACTAACTGAAGTTCCCCTTCATGGAGAAACCTATTATTAATATCTTGCTGGCAGGCTTGTTGCCTCATAATAGTTTGTAAATGCTTGAAGAAAATACATGAGGTTAGATGAGACTTTTAGTTGTCTTTTGAAATCATGTGGTGGCCTGGTTGTTGGTCTCTATGATGGTCTTATAGCATTTGTTAATGGTGTTGCAACAAGCTGTAAGGAACTCCTTCCCTTACACAGAAAAAGGAGTTTAAATATAGCCACTATATCAAAAGAAACTCCTGTTAACAGTACATTTTTAAATGCAGAATAAAAGACAACAATCAATAATCAAACTTTAAAGGAAGATGTTTCAAAAACACCTTCAAAATCAATAAATGAATGTGCTTTCATATTAGAAAGCAAAAATAAAAAACAAATGTGGAATTTGAAATCCTAGTGTAAAATCTACTTTAAATCCAGGTTTGCACAGGTCAGAATTAAATTACAACAACAGAGACAATGAAGCAAAAATTAATAGCTCCAAAAAGCCATTAAATTAAATCAAACCAATCAACACAAAATTAAATGCACCATCCAATTCAATGAATATTCAGGGGCTCCAATCTTCCAATCAGATCAAAAATACCAACCAAGACAAAGAAATAACCTACATCCAAGCCAAGAAACCACCCCAGTTCAAAGAAAGGTACCAAAGTGCAGCCCACAAGTCAGAGCTAACCTTACTTCTTCTTGCATTACAGGCCGCAGCCTGCTGCAGTCCTGCAAGGCAATTCCTTCTCACCAACTCCTGCAGGATCCCTTGGTAACCACTTTTTCCCTTCCTCATCTTTACTCAGTATTTAAGCTGACTATTCCCTCCTGAGCAAATTGCTCCAATAATTTTATTCCTCTTAAACAATCTCAAATAAAATCTATATTTTCAAATTCTAATCTGATTAGTAGATAAATTGAGTTTTTCTCTCCCAACAACATGAAGCCCATTCTTCTTGTGTGGGTTTTCTGTGTGTTAATAGGATATGGACAGGCAAACGTGGACTTTAAGACCCCATAACCAACCCCCACTGATAAATCTGAAGACTCCGTTTGGTATTGATTTGGCCCATGCCACCATCATGCTCCCTATGTTAAAACTGCTTGCTTCCCCCAGTTATTTATCCCAAGGCCCCTTGGCTGGTCTTGGGATACACCAGCATCTACTATTTGTTAAATCACTTTACACCTTTTTTGGGGAGATTTTGATTACTTGTTCACCTTCTCTATATGCTAATGATAGGAATTCCAGTAGGCTCTACTCTAGTTAAGTTTAACTTGGGAGCTCTTCTCCATTTGATTAGAGAAAGGCTCCCTAATGAGTGGATACCTGACATAAGCCAAATCCCTAAAAGATTATATAGCCACCCAACTTCTGAATTGACTCAGACTGTTGAATAATTTGGGCAACTACTTATTTACACTACCTAGTTGTAATCTTGTCAATTACTACAATTGACAATTCACTTATACTTTCTAGATAGGATAAGTCACATGCTATTGAAGATCAACCCTGAGAAACCCTTTTTCACTTGCCACTCTCTGGTGGCCTATTGTAGGGTATGAGGCCCCTGTTTTTCTCTCAATAAGTCTCATATTAGCATAGGTTCACATCTTTTTCTTTTGGTAACTGCAGCTTAGAGCACAGTTATAGCACTGGTAGGGGTTTCTCATCACATCAACTTTAAGACAAAATTAATGTCTTCACTTGTGCACAAGAATCATGATATTGACAACTGATGAACGTCCTCTTTAATAGATATAAGATTATATTGTAGGAACTGTGATCCCTTAAGGCTTGGCCCTCTGGAACTGACTACCAATTCTAAAAGCCCTAATCAACACCATCTTTTCTGTTGTGAATCACAATATTCAAGAGCTTTTGATTTTGCCTTTAGAGGATTCACGTTTTTATTGTGAAGCTCTTCAATCCCCATTTGTAACTCAAATGGGTTTCAATCCAAATTAGGTTAAGGGCCTATTTACCTTCTGAATGATGACATACTTTATCCTCAACCCACTTACAATAGTGGCTGGTGATTAATCTGTACTTCTATCATTTTTTGGTAATCTTTTGCTATATAAGAATCATTTTTCTATCCAATAAAATAAAGTTCTATTCATATATTCTCTTTGTGATTTTTATTGTACTTTAGCACCATCTTCTTAGCTGTATCTAGAGGAGATTTATGATGAATATCATTCCCAGGGCCTTAAGTTAAATCCCTTATTAATCCCTGAAGACTAGCTTCTGGCTTAATAAAAAAATCAACCCTATCATTAGGATTTCACATTGTGTGTCTTAGCCACGCCTAAGAACACAGCATCTGTCTCCAGAGGACTGTCTATTCTAATCCTCATGTCTGAAACAAAAATTGCTCCAATCCACATTGCATCACACATATGTTCAGCCAAAATAGGCTCTTTTTCAGGCTCTCAAACTGAGAACTATAACACCTGGCTGAGAAAAGCTTGCAAAAATTGAATCTATGCAGTGCCCTAAAAAATTTGGGATCTCAGATGTTACCATTTGCCTTAAAGAAGATGTAGCCACCTGATTGGAAGAATGACAAAAAGACACAGCTGCCAAAGACAGAATTTGGGAAGGTTTTCAAAAGGTCTTTTTTTGCTAAGTTTGTCATTCAAATGTATTAATTAATTGTTGTCTGTGAGATGCGCAAACTCAAACAGACAAGTACTGTAAAAAAAATCAGCACATGATAAAATCTTTGCCATTCAGAGCCCAAAGAAAAGGTGTTTGTTGTGTTCTGAGGCGCGGCACAGACACACAACGGGAAATCCTAACCTTAGGATTGGATTTGTACTAAGTCTTGGTTAGATGACAGGGAAGGCAAATGCATTTAACTTGTGGCCCTGGAAGAATAATCTCTACTAGTTGTGGCCAGAGAGAGGCGCGGAAGTACATAAGACACAAAGACAAAAATGTGAATAGAACTTAATTTTATTGGTGAATTAGGAAAAGGAATATATAGTGGTTGAGAATACCATAAAGCACTACCAGGACGGTAGGATCACTTGCTACCAGCATTAGTGGGGCAAGTGAGTTGCTCAGGGATCAGGAAACCAAACAATTGTATTTCCTGAATTGGTCATCAACTCATTTCAAGTAGCAAAAGCAAAAGCAAGAGATTTGTCCTCAAAATGGCCCACCAAAGGCGAAATCAAAATACTGTGAATAGCTGCATTCACGACAGTGTTTGACAGCCTCATCACTCTCCTGGAATTCTGGGATGACCTTAGACTTTTTGTGTGTGTCACATGATCAGAGGGTAATAGTATGGACCTGGAGAGCTCCTAAAGCAAAGTATAAATAGTCACAGGAACCTATCTCCCCCATTAACATAATTGAGCCACACACATAAAAAATACACAGGGCAGACCTTCCTGTAGCACTCAACTAGTACAAGCGAATTTCACCAGTAATTCTTACAACTGCCCCAGACACAGAGTCTACTGTGCAAAGCAATAGAACCAACTTTTTGAGTAACACAATCCAGGAAGGTGAATATGCAGGAATGCTTGGGGGTTCTAATTAGCAAGTTAGGACCACCAATAATAAAAATAACTTATAACTAGTTACACCTGAGTTCTACCAGTTTAAGTGCAATGGGATCACCATGTGTGAAGTACCCTTTGGAGACCCCCTTCTTGTTGTTTAACAACAACAAGAAAATTATGCCATATCCTTTCTATTTTTTACTTGAAAAGAGATTGACCTCCTAGAATCAGGAGCATATTCAACCCTTGTAAATGAGAGTCAAGTTGAAACCATGAATATTTCAACTGTCTATAGTAGTGTCAAAATTATATACCTTTCTGATGAACATTTGTTGCCCATACATGATAAACCAATCTCTTCACAAAAGACTAGGAATGGTCAACAGTAAAATTAGGTCTCTTGTTCTAAGCTTCACCCATTACAATCCAGTTTTGAGACTAGACTATATAAGAAATTATAACCCTCATATGAATTGGATAACTTTTACCCTAACAGTAGATTATGAAGGAGTGCACTATCACATCTACCCCAGTTCTGCAGACAAACTGCTCAATAACCTTATGTTTTTAAGAATCACAGAGACACAGTGTTGAGCAACTTGTGTTATTGCTGGTATGTTCAAAGCTACAGATAGATTTTAGCCTTGCCAATGTACTCTACCTAATCCTATGCAAGAGCACTACAGACTACAATATAATAGAACTTTGAAGATAATTATGTTTATTGAAACTGGAGTACAATCTAGCCAGCGGCTGCAATCTATCCAGGTGTAACTAAGAACTTATTTTCATCCCTCAGGCGTCTGTATTAATATATACTGCAACAACCCTTGAGCTTGTCCTTTTAGGCAGTTCTCAGTGGCTACCTTTGCAATAGGCCCATCTGTGCTGGCGGTGCCTATCCTGATTAGTTGCCCTTGACATGTGTGCTGCTACTGTCCTTAGAAAGGCATACATGGCACTTCAGCTACATCTTACGCTTTTCTTGAGCTAGCCTACTGGCAGTTATCAATTTGCTACATCCTTACACGCCTATTATTGTGCTAGGAAACTACGCTGTATTTGATTGACACTTAGAAATGATCCCTGTTCATTCCTCCTACATTGGAAGGTAGAATTCCAGTATTTCATTTGCAGGGCTTAATCAGTAATTCTTTTCTGGCTGGCAAGCCTTCTGCTTATTAATGCAACGGTTTGAATTGGGGATTATACACTGTATAATAGCATAATAGATCCAGTATTGACCCGTGGATTATTTGCCGTGTAATGCTGACCCAAACCAATAGGAAGCTTGATTATACGCCGTGTAATGCTGACCCAAACTTGGTATTTCCTTGACATATGTGCGTCACTTGTTTGATATGTTCATAGACACCATCAGGCTGGGTGAGGCTGAGTTGATACAACGTCCAGCAGGATGGTATGGGCAATATACAGTTGATGATTTAGTGATTAAACATCGTTTAATCAATGATAATCACTCTATTGACTAACGTTTATACGGTGTATAATGGCATATCAACTAGTAATTATATGGTGTATAATACAACACATCAGAATGATAATTGGTGATAATACAACATAGAATTGTTGCATCTATCCTAATAAACTAACAATTATATGGTGTATAACTGTCATATCCAGTACAATATATTACAGATTATACAGCATATAACTGCCGTATCATTTATAATACATTAGTGATTATATGGTGTATAATTACTACACTTAATAGAGTATCAGCCTAGTGATTCTACAGCATGTAAATGTAATAATCTGCGTGCAATGATTAGCCTGACTGTTTGTGGTCAATCAGCCTAACCTCACACACAGGTAAAACATGACAACCTCAACAAGATTGAGTGGAATACATACAGTTAAAAATTAGTATTTTTTTATACAGTGGGACTCATGGTACTGTCAAGGGTCTGAATGTACAAGCATTCTGGCTACCACCAACCTACTTAACATCCAGCCATTGCCTGATTTAGTCCCCTTCCAATATACTGTTTGACATATCAAGAACAGTAACCAAGTAATATCACCTGACTGTCCAAGTATCCAGTGGCTTGAACCCATCTAGCACATGACCAACCCCTAGGTTCAATCCAACTAAATCCACGCCACAGCCAAGCCTATATAAGTCTAAAGTATTATCCAATAAAATATACTTCTCTTCTTTCTTAATTCCATATTTGAAGCTTCCCCAAAAGGCGCTCCTTATCACTGGTAGCAGCTACAGTTTTTTGACCACGCCCATGAGAGAGAAAATGACAGACCAAAACCCGCCCATCTTTGCTCACGTACTCAATCAGGCCACATCCCAGGATACCTGGAAAACGTACTTCTGTGCCCACAACATCAACAAAGATATACCTAGTGGATGCACTGTATGTGAAGGTCTGGTCATGCCCAAAGCATGCATCAAGATTATTCAATACAGTTGCTCTCTTCAACCACAAACAAACGCACAACAACCTATCACAGGTGAAGTGACCATCACCAAATACATTGGTATTGAAATTTCTTTGGTAACAACAAAGAAAACATCATCAACTGGCTAGACCACACAACTGCCAAACTCTGCGCCAGCTGCATCCCCCACAAAAAATGGGTCCAAGAAGCCAGCAAGCGCCTATACGAGGCCACAGCTAACTGGTTTACCACCTGGGTTGGCTCACAAACCAACAACCAGCTTGACAACTGGGAAGAGTTCAAAGCCAACATCACCCACAATTTCTGCGTCACTGAATCTCTCCAAGACATTGCAATACAACTCTGTGATCTTCCTCAGAAGACCACTATTGCAGCTTACGCCAATGGATTTGAGGAAATACATTGCAAAATCCAAAACCCAGCACAAGCTGATAACATACATACCAGAGCCTCATTCATCAACAAAATGAAACCCTCTGTTGCTGCCCTCATCCGCCCAGAGACTAATACCTCCATGCCCACGCTCAGTGCAGAAGCCAAGCGCTCAGAAAAATGCGCAAACATGGAATATGCTGCACACAACCTCAATTTCTCCTCAAACAGCAATGGCAGAGAAAACTCCAATGGCAATAAACGCCAAAATACCAACCATAACAATGGCAACTCCAATTGCAACAATGGCAGTTGCAGCCAAAGCGCAAACCGCTCCTGTCCCAAGAAAGAGGACACTGCCAAAGTTAACAATGCTAAAGTAGCAACCCGCTATGAATCTGACCCCACATTCTCTGACCTTAAAGGACTTGAGACAGAGGAACAGGGAAAAGAGAAGGGGGAACAGGCTTAAGTGCGCATGTCTCCCCCCAACTTGACAAGAAATTGTATCAAGGCAAAAACTTTGCTGCTCACATCCCACGTGTCCCATAATCCTCTATTTTTAAGAACGTAAAAATTAAAGATTGCTCACAACTTGTTGTCTACCCATGCACTTATAAATCCCATACACATACAATTTTATTTGACTCTGGTGCACAACACACTATGGTTAGCAAACCATTTGTAAACAAGTACAAAATACCAGTTGTCAAATCCAACTTCAAATACGCCAGAATGGCAGATAAGTCAAAAGTTCTACTTGAAGACAAAACAACTTCCTTCATAATTCACCTCTAAGGCATAAAAAATTCCATCAAAGGACTTGTCATGAACAGCATAAACTATGAAATTGTAGCAGGCATAGACTGGTTCACCCAAGTGAACCCCAGTGTATGTTGAAAAACAAAGACCATGACCATCAAACGCAACAGAGTCAACTTCAACATCCCCAAATAACCCATTACCTCATTCTAAGAGACACAGTATTTGTCCAGTTCATAAACCAAGATGACTCAGAACGTCTAACCAAAGATAGTACCCTCCACATAATGAGGTACAATTAATTCAATAACATACAAACAAACAAAATCCAATTCACAGAACTTGCGGCACTCCTAAATGAATATGTCCAGGTATTCAAGGAAGGACTCACCAAGCTACCCCCCAAACAGGAGGTCAAACATAGCATCAACTTATGCAAAGCCATGCCCAAACCTGCACCCCTATACAGACTCTCCCATGGAGACCCAAACCCTAAAAACCCATATTGAGGACAACCTAGCAAAAGGATTCATTCACCCGTCTGAATCCTCATGGGGGGCAGCAGTGTTCTTTGTAAAGAAAAAGAAGGCACTCTGCGTCTAGTAACTGACTACAGAGCACTAAATGTAAGCACAGTTAAGAATAAATATCCCCTATCACTAATAGAAAATCTGTTTGCAAGACTCTCAGGAGCCAAATTTTCTCCAAAATTGATCTCATCTCAGTTTACAACCAAGTTGAAGTAAAGGAAAAGGACATACCAAAGACTGTGTTCCATACGCAAATTGGATCCTTTGGATGTAGAGTAATGAACTTTGGGATGATCAACGCTCCTGCAACGTTTGTCACCATGATGAACCAAGCACTAAACGTTCTCTCAAATACATTATGTACCTTGACAATATCATCATATTCTCAAAAATAAAAGAGGAACACCTCACACATGTCAACAAGATACTCAATTGACTTGAAAAGCACAAACTTTATGCAAACCCAAGTAAGTGCCAATTTATGGAAAAGGAACTCCTGTTCTTGGGCCACATTGTCTCTGACGGTGGTATCAAAGCAGATCCAGACAAAATTAAAGCCATAAATAACATGCAACGCCCCACCTCTGTTAAACAAGTTAGATGCTTTCTTAGTATGGTAGCTTACCTAAGGAAATACATCAAAGACTGCAGAAAACTAACAGCACCAATCAATGACTAAACAAAGGGTAATGCCAAAAAGAAATTCATCTGGACACCAGATGTGACAAGAATATCAAATTATTAAAACAAGCTTTGATTAAAGCACCAATCTTGCAATACCCTAATAACAATGGGTGCTACAAGCTTGATTCAGATTCCAGTGACACCGCCATTGGTGCAGTCCTGCGCATCCGCCAGCCAGGGCAGCAAAACTTTCTGCCAGTATGTTACAAAAGCAGAAAACTAAATAATACTGATCAGAGATACCCAATAAATGATAAGGAATTGCTAGCAATATACCACACATGCAAGAAATGGAGATGTTATCTAGAAGGACATTTAAATGTCTGAGTACTAACAGACCATAAATCCTTAATATATTTCAAAACTCAGAACGCACTCGCACAGCAACAAGCCAAATGGATGTCCTTGCTGGAACAGCTTAATTTGTACATCCAATACAAAAAGGGGCAGAGCTGGTCACGGCTGATGCTCTCTCTAGACTATGCCAGCCTAGAGAGGATCACCCTGACCACCTGGGCCCTGACTGGCCAAACCTGTACAACACTGAGTATAAAACCAAAGGGAAAGACCCCATAACACATCAACTGACCCATGCTACATTAGTAAGAAACAAAAAGTATTTCCATGTATCAAATGGCACTGTATACCAAATTATTAATGACAAAAGTGTCCCATACATCCCACTTGCACAAAGAGTTGACACCATACTAAGACATCACCACCTACTAGGACATACAAAGGCTAACAGCCTATACCTCACATTAAAAGAGATAGTATGGTGGCCCAACCTCAAACAGAGTATAGTTGATGTTCTGAAAAAGTGCACAGTGTGCAAGAAATACACCAGTACAAAGGCTCCTAAGCTAACAGTCAACTTAGTACCAGACCCTGAACCATTCAAGGTTTGGGGACTGGACGCAGTGGGCCCCTTCCCAGAAACAAAAACAAACCAACCTTTCTGATTGTAGCTATTGACTTTGCCACACACTGGCCCATCTGCTGGGTAACAAAGGACCATAAGGAAGAAACCATCAACTGTTTTATTAACAAAGCAATCATAGCCAACTACAGCACTCCAGACTACATCATAACTGATGGAGCAACCAAGTTATCAGGTCACATAGTAAATTACAACTTAAAATCCAAAAACATTAAACACTCCACAACCTCTCCATACAGGCCACAGGCTAACGGCAGAGCGGATCTCCTCAACAGCAGCTTTATCAGGACCCTAGAGAAAATAATGGATGGCAAAGTCAAAGACACATGGCCACTATACGTGAAACATACATTACTAGTATCCCAAGTCCGCACTAATCAAGGGACAGGATATTCACCGTTTAAGATAACCTACAGATACAAACCAGAAATAACTACCCACAACAAGCAGCCATACATAAAGATACCCCCAGGGAAACCCCCTACAGTAGAACAAGTACCAAATCTACAACAAATATGCCTCAAAGCTAAAATAGCAGAAATAAAAAAAGCTCAAACACAAAAGGTAACCTCCACAGAGGAACCACTTCCCATCAACTCCCCCGTCTGGGTTCTAGCTGGCAACAGAAAGAAACTAGACTCAGTACAGAGAGGACCAGGAAGAGCCATAAAGTACAGACCAGACCACAACACATATCTAGTGAAATTCCAAGGTGCCAAAACCCCAATTCTCAAGAAAGATCACAGAACCCGTCTCTGCCTTAGTAAAGGAGAACACTCAACCAGACTGGTTCCAACTAGTAAACAGCTCCAGGAGAATCAGGCAGCAGCCTTTAAAACAAAGCCCCCTCCTGATGCACCAGAGTAACCCCTTAAGGGGGGTGTCAAGGGTCTGGATTTACAAGCATTCTGGATACTGCCAACCTACTTAACATCCAGCCATTGCCTGATTTAGTCCCCTTCCAATATACCATTTGACATACCAAGAATGGTAACCAAGCAATATCACCTGACTGTCAAAGTATCCAGCGGCTCAAACCCATCTTGCACATGACCAACCCCTGGGTTTGATCCAACTAAATCCCTGCCACAGTCAATTCTATATAAGTCTAAAGTATTATCCAATAAAATATACTTCTCTTCTTTCTTAATTCCATATTTGAAGCTTCCCCAAAAGGCGCTCCTTATCAGTACCAAACAAGAATTTTTCAACCTATGTTAAAATAGTACCTGTAAGTATTCCAAGAGACTTTCCTGGGGTTCCCAGCCCTTAGGCACATTAAATACTCCATTTAACTCAAAGAAATTCTGACTAAGGCATAATCTATTTACAATCTTTTCCATAATGAGGACAATGAGCCACACAAAATATTATAGAATCACTGAAAAAGGGGCTAATTAGACCCTCTTAGTCCTCATATGGTGCTACAGTCTTCTTTGTAGCAAAGAAGGATGGCTCTTACAGGCTATTGGCAGACTACCAAACCTTAAATGAAGTTAACATAAAAAATGATACCCCTACCATTAATAGACAGATTTTTTACACTTTGAGAGGCGCCAAATACTTCTAAAAGATAGATTTGAACACAGGATAAAATAAAAATCTGATTCAAGGAAGATTATATCTCAAAACCGCCTTTAGAGCCAGTATGGTTCCTTTGAGTGTGAGGTACTTAACTTTGGAATGATTAATGTACCCTCCACCTTTGGCACATACATGAATGGAGTATTTTACAAGAATATCAGCTAATATACCCTTGTTTAATTTGGAAAAATTATTTTTTATAGCCCATCTAAAGCCCAACATTAAATTGACCTTCATGCAGTTCTACAAACCCTTAAATACAATTGTCTTTTAGAAAAACCTTTTAAACACATGTTCTATTGGCAGGAGCTATCCTTCCTGGGCTACCTTATTAACACTTAATGAATGAGACCAGACCTAGATAAGGTGAAAGCCATTCAAAACATACCACCTCCAAGAGACCATTCTAAACTCTGCACCTTCCTTTGAATGGTAGTGTATTTTTAGTATTTCATTATTAATAAAGTGTACTTACAGCCCTTCTCTTGCAGATTACTGGCAAGGATGCTAAATTTGATTTGAACCCCTTATAAAAATATAACTTCAGAAAATCAAAACAAAAGCTTATCAAAGCACCCTTCTTCTAACCCCCTAAGAAGACAAAGACTACCAATTGTAGAATGATGTTTCATATATGGAAAATGAAGGAGTACTCAAAATAAAACTGAAGGAAAGCAAATATCTCCCTGTAGCCAAAAAAATCTTACAATATTAGAGGGAGAATGTCACTACCCCATGTATAAAAATGATATTTTAACCATGGTAAACTGTCTCATCAAATGGTAATGTTATCTGGACTTCTAAAAAGAATTTACCTGCCCAAAAGATAAAAAATTCTTTATATATCTTAAAAACATATTAATTTTTCAAGACACCAATACAAATAAATGAAACTAATCTAGATATAACCCATGATTATTGAATGAAAACTTGGGGTAGAGATTAAGGTTGCTCATACCCTCTCATGTTTGTAGCTATTTAATCCCACAGAGACAAGCACTCAATCCCAATTGGCCTCTCCTAGTGATGTGTAACAAGAACAAGGTTTCTCTTAAGGGACCACTGAGCTCCCTAAACAATGATGTTAAATAATGAACACCTTTTTGCTGATGTTCATGATGTTCTTCAACAAAAGATGACACCAGTTTTCTTTATAACCTGTTTCATAAAGAGTAGATACTGTTTTAAGGTATCATTAAAATCCAGGCTACACCAGAGCCCATAACTTGTTTGAGTTACTCAAAGACAAATACTTGTGACTAATCCCATACCAGGACATCTTTAAACTAGTCAATCAATTCAAAGTTTGTGAAAAAAATTCAAATATTGAAGCCCTCCAAAATCAGTGTTACCCATCTCAGTGAGTAAACCTGTTTTAACCAAGATTGACACCTTTTCTGCTACTGTATCTTACAACACACAGGTGAGAGAACAGTTGATATTAAAACTGTCTGTATTTTGACTGTCTGCATTTCAACACTTTGTTGACATGCAGACAGTCAACTTCAATTTGGCACTTAGGCCAAAGCCTACTAGCCATGTTCTAAATAAATAATTTTTCATATTACATTCCATAGTTTAGAATTGATAATAAACAATAAAACAAAGCCAATGTCAACACCAACTAAGAATAGGCTTAATTATAATTGCAAAATAAGAAGTAATCAATATTAAAAATACCAAATTATTATACTTTAAATTTAAGCCCAACTTCAACAATGATTCTCCACAATGTTGACATAAAATACAATAGCTTTAAAACCTATGGCAACAAGCAAAAAAAGTTCAGATCTAAACAAAATGAACTCAGATTTAAACAAAAATAGCTGACCTGTAAATGAAATTGAAATTAACCCAAATCTATTGTAAATTAATGTAAATTCATTGAGATCTAATTTTGTTTAAAGATTAGCTATTTTTGTTTAAATCTGAGTTCATTTTGTTTAGATCTGAACTATTTTACTTGTTGCCATAGGTTTTAAAACTACTGTAACAGTTCTTAATATTTCTTAATAAAATACATGTAATCCAGAATATCTTCACTTATAATAAGCAATTTATATTATATTTGGTTCTTTTTTTTATAGTCTTTTTGGATATAGTGGGTAAAGTTTTCAAGCTTTGTTGTATATCATATTAGGGGTTTACTAAAACTTTGAAACCACTGGACATGTTCTGGTTAACCCTTAAACATAGGATTAAGCCAGATCATAAATGTTAAAAATAGGATTTAAATGGTGTCATTTGATGTCAACACAAAGAAAAACCAACACAAAAGCAAAAATGGGACAAAGGGAATAAGTTAAGCAAACACAATGACATAATTTAAACCAGATTTAATAGGCAACCTCCAGAATTAACTCATACAGAATGGAACATCTTCCATGTTGACAATTCTCAAAAATATTTTTCTTATTTTCAATATTAAAGATTATTTTTTTCTTGATTAAATAATTGACACTGATAATAGAAGCAATGTTTGATTTTATTTTGATATTTTAATTGAAATTATAAAAGGTAAAGCAAAAACAATTTTTGAAATTGTCAACATGGAGGATGTTCCATTCTGTATGAGTCAATTCTGGAGGTTGCCATTTAATAGCAGCTCCACTATAAAAGAAGGCCAACTCCGGAAAAGTTGTCACTTTCACTAATCTAATAAGCAAAAGACGCGGCTTAATAATTTCAACTTACAGAATGGTAAGCTTAGAACCCCAAAACTTCATATAATAAAGCTACTTATTACAATATGAGTACTTAGTATTTAAAAGTTATATGAATATAACTTTATTATAGCCCAAACACCAAATAGCATAATTTCAGTCTAGATTTTAAACCTGATCTTAATTTAGTTAAGATTTTGTTGAGTTTATACTTCTGGGAAGTATAATAAACAGAAAAGGGGAAGATTTAAGAAGAGAATGTGTCAGGGATTTCTTCCCTGACTACCTGTCTTTTATTTACAGCCTTGGGAAAAAAATATTGCCAGATCAACACCAGAACAAAGAGATTGAAGACAACCATTTAAAGAAACCATACAACAGAGTCAACAACTGTACGGTTTTGTTTAAACCCTCTGGGACCCAGATTTGAACCCAGGACGCTAAAAATGTATTAATTGTTAACACCAAGTCATTACAAAGCTTTGGTTTACCTTTTTATTATTGGGTGATTCAATCAGTTTTTGTTTTCAAAAAGCCTTTCAAATTTGAAAGTGTTAATAAGAATATGGAACATGTCACTTACTGCTCAGCGTATGATTGGCTGCATCTAGCCTCCCGGACTACCCTGGACCCGATTTCTCTGGTATTAGGCATGGCTCCGTACTTGAGAATATTGGATCTTTGAAATCTACACTGCTTAATTAACTTTATCATGCTAAAGTCTTTCTGGACCCTCTGCTTCAATCAAATTAGTTTGATAACTATTAAGCCTATACTTAAATTGCACTTAGACAGGTTTATCAAATGATTGCTTTCAGGTAAATCATATTCATTTCCCAAACGCCTCTCAAAGGTCCAGCCTTGTTTCTTGAAGCTATATAAGTTCTAAACTTTCCTTTTTCTCAAATTTTCCAACAATAAAGATTATTACTCTTCTAGCTACTCCTCCATTTTGATAACACTCCTTTTCTGAAGCCATGAGGGGAATTCTCTTCCTATCTTGGTTTCTAGCCTACTTCTTGACCAAGGTGTACGCCTTGGAAAACCCAAATCTAACAACAGACTGGTATAATTCCTCCCCAGATGACGCCCACCAGAAGGAATCCCTTGCCAATGGATGGTTCAAATATCCTTCTGGACATTGGGGACGTAAATTCCACTATGGCCGCTTGTTTGCTTCCCCACCCACTGAACCTACTCTAGTTAGACCTTACGCCTCATTTTACCTCTTGATGTATTTGGTGGGCTACTATCTACTTGGGCAATTCAGTTTTATGTTTGGAATAATTGCTTACCTAGGACACCTTGGACATCTTGCAATGGTCACAGTTCCTATTGGCTTGGTCATAGCAGGCTTAAATGTAGGGGCCTTGGCCCATCAGCTGGGAAGTTTATTCCCCACAAAGTGGGTCCCTGAAAGAATGATAATTATTGAATATGAATACAGGCAAATATATAGTATCATGACAAGCCACATGCTGTTCATGTACGTCATGGGGGTCATGGGGCTTATCTGAGTAATTTTCCTCTTGGTTCATGAGGCTTATCCAAGTTTTGTTTCACTTAGGATCTGGATTGATTGATCCCTGTCATAGATGGCTTGACTGATAATGGTGCCACCAGTTTACTGGCTGGGCAGTGAGCCATTTGGTGCGTCATTTGGTGATCTGCTTGGGGTATTAATTCCCCAAGAGGGAGTAATCAAAGATGTTGCAACAATTTATATGTTTTTTAAATAGTGATTTACCTCAATAATACTGACTGTCTATAAGTTGATTGTCAGAATTAATACAATATTTTAGGCCAACTTTCTATAATCAAAATTTTAGTACATATCAACACATAAAATGTTGACACTAAACATTTAAATGTAGTTTTTCAGGGCCCAGAATGCCCTTGACAATAAGCTGGCCTTCCTAGAGGCAAAAATCCCACAGCTTGGGAACCCCTACCAAGTATCTCCCAGAGCAAGAAACCCCCTTTTAACTAAAAAATGGCCCAGGATTTGAGAGGCACACAAGCCTCAAATCTCTGGCTTCAATTCTTCTATCAAATTTGGGCCTCTCAACTATCAGGAAATGATACATTGGAGCACAATTGTTTGATTGCGCAATTGGGCTCTCAATTGCTTGAAAGATCTATAAATAACTATGAAATCTTGGAATGCTGCAGTTCAAGAAAGGTTCATGTTATAACAACCAATGAGCACCCACCCCTAGCCCAAGTATGCAAATTCAAGTGAAAATTTTAAGTTCAACTGAAATTGATGCCATCAGTCCCCTGATGGCACAAAAGGCGACAAAATTACCAGTAAGTATAAGTAGTGAGGAGGAGAGGCCCTCCTCATTGTTGACATCTTAATAAAGTGATTTTATGCCCATAAACTATTATCTTATTGCAGGAATTGTCTATCTTTGCTCCAATTTAATTATTTTATTTGCATCTATTTGGGAATCCACAACACAATATAGTATTTCCTACCCATATCCTCCTGGTTAAACTACTGCTATCTCAGTCAATCCACCCTGCTCTCTTGACTTGGAGTATTTCCACCCCCATACTGTAAATTCAGAACCTGAATGTAAAAATGTGGGATTGTCAAATCCTTGGTCCAAATTTCAAATCACTTTTGCGGGATAGCCTTTTTTTAATTAAATTGATTTTTTGAGTATTTATTTGAATTTTTAAAAATGCAGGAACTCATAGACACTTTGCAAAGTTCAAGTCAAGCTGCATATTTCCTATGGACAAAATGAATTAACTGGAATCAGTTTTAAGCGTTCAAATCCATAAACCATTTTCATTAAGTTTACTATGTTTTTTGAAATTGCAGGATTGTCAAATCCAAGAACCAATTTTCAAATCACTTTTGAATGCCACTAGTAAACTCAGATATTAATTGCAGGAACTGGAATCCAAATTGAATGTACAGTAAGCACACTAGGAAACACCAACCCAAATCAAGAAGCTCCACCACAACTAAAATCAAATGAAAAATTCAATCTTGATAACCATAATTAGACATAAAAAGTTATTAAACTTTAAAATCATCCAAACCCAGAAAGTATACAATATTATTCACTTCAAATCACAGATATAGAAACTCTGCTACTATTCAAGGCTATATCAAGAGAAAACAACTTCCCACAACTAAACCAATAACTCCAAATAAATACATATTTAATCTAAAATATATTTTTTATTTTATTTTTATGGACCGTCAATCACATTCCCAACCCGCTCTTGCAACAGCCTGCGGGGCAGACTGTCCACAAGGGCGTTCCAGAGGGTCCAAGAACAGACCCAGAACCCAACTTGAAGGGATTCATGCCAATACACAGGCCTCCCAAGGTGTCATTGCCAGCCAACCACCTCCCGCGTCCCAGGCCCAATCAACCAGCTTGAATCTCAGGCAGAAGCCACTCTCAAGGCCTGCTACCAAAGTCTCCTACACCAGGGTCACCGGGAACACTGAGGCTACTTACACCTCCACTGTGTACCCAGTCGTCACCTGGCCCCGCACTCTTGACCCAAGAGTTGCCACTTCCTGCCCCGCGTCTTTGACACCACCTACAAGCCATTGGCAGCCACTGTTGAGCCATCTGCGCCTGTGATCTATTCCACCATTGACAGCGCCAGCGCAACCAAGTGTGATCCCACCTTCTACACAAAGGTCCCTGTCCCCTGTTTCAAGCCTGGTAACCAGGATGCCGTGGTACCTGCCAAGGGCTGGCGTTGGTTGACAGACAGTGAGTGTGAAGCTCTCCTCAACTGCTTAAACAGGGGAATGGCGGTTTGGGATATTGTGTCCCGATTTGGTGTCACGGCCAGGTACATTGCTGAAATCAACACCAAGTATGGCAATACTGGGTGAATTGCCAAATCCACCAAGGCTAAGCAGCAGTCAAAACTTGTGCAGCCTGTGCACATTGACACAATCAAGCAGTGGGTAGCCAGGGATTGCCACCTGGACACGCTTGCTGTACAATCAATGCTCACCACAGAGTTTGGGCTTTCTGTTTCTAAAGCCCTTGTTTACAAAAAAATGGTTGATTTGGGCTTCTCTTGGAAGGTTCTTGGAGTTTCTCCGTACAACATAAACAGTGAAAAGACCATCAAGGATCTACACATTTATGTTGAGACATATCTGGCACTAAAAGAGACTGGGAATGTCCAGTTCTTCTATATCAACAAATTTTTGTTTTCCTCCTTACTCAGGTCCAGGCATGGGTGGGTCAAGAAGGAGTCCAAGGACGGCGTAGCCCATTGTGCAGCTGTCCGTTCCCAGACCTATTCAAGGGTCGCACTTCTTGGTCCTTGTGGGTTGGATCAATACCAGATGATTAAAGGCTCCCATAACAGCAGGACCTTTCTTGATTTTCTCTGAGTTGTCAAGGAGTACCTTTGGATAAATTATAGCGGCACAACCAACGTTGTTTTGCTTGATAATGTCAGGCTCTACAAAGTGGATCTGGTTGTGTCTGAGCTCCCCCCCCATTGACAAGAATAGCCACTCCTCCAGCCACTGCCTTGCTGATTGTCCAATAAGACTTCTCTTCCTCCCACCATATTCCCCATTCCTGAATCCAATTGAGGAGGTGTTTGATTGGATCAAGAATAAGGTGAAACAAGGCCTTCATCAGGACACCAAGGACCTATTCAATATTCTTGAGGTCAGCCAATTTTCAATGCCACCTGATGTGGTGGCGGCTTTTTACAAGCACTTGGAATCCTTCCTCCCTAAAGCCCTGGCCTCTGAGCCAATCAGATAAATGGGCTCTCCATTTTACTTTGTTTTTATTTTTATTTATTTTGTTTTTATTAGGTCTCAAAAATTATTATTTATATATAATAATTTGATGTTTGATTGTATTATAGACATATAAGAATACATAGAAAAGGTAAGTAAACTTAACTATACTAAGTATGAAGAATATATTTTTATTATAATGCACTGAATACTTTATTGACTGTTGCGCTACCAAATAAATAAATTAAAAAAGATAGAAATAGAATTTTTTATTTAAATAATTGTTTTTTGTTGATGGTACTTTGGCTTTTTTATGCCACAAATTGGACCTTGCGTGTCATCATATGATCCTTGTTATTTCAGTGCCACTATAGCCACACAACACAACAACCAATGATTTTTATATAATCCTTAGTAATTTGTACTTAGGACACAGTTCAAGTATATTAAATATGTGTATCAAATCATATTACAAGAGAAAGGTAATTCAAGTTGTAAACAATCATTTGTTTAGAACAATAGTGGAGCGGGCCGCATGATGCAGATAAATTCAACTCTCCATGTTTATCTTTGTGATAAATGGACCTGTACTCAACAAGTAGCAAATAAAAACATTTTTAATTCATTTTTATTTGACATATTGGCAAACTATAACTAAAGTCTTTTAATATACTTATATATATTAATATTATAATTTACACACTAAAGTTTAAAATAAAAATAAAAATAAAAATATTAATTATAAATCTTAAAAGTTAAATATTTAAGTTTAAATAATCAAAATATAACAATTTTATTAAATTGTGATGTATTCAATATCAAAATATTTGATATTAAATATATCAATATTAAAGATTTTAACAGTGAATATTTTAATATTTAAAATAAAAGAAAATAAAAAAATAAAATAAAAATTTTAAGTTGCAAGGGAAAATGATTTATTGGGGGAATGTGAATTGCAAGGGGAATGTGTTTATTCCGGGGAACTATACCCCAAAATTAAATTTTCAGCCAATGCATCTAATTGGGACCACATACTCTTCTGTATGTGGTGGATGACTCTGGCGCCAATTGCTAGAGGGGTGGCGCTCAACACCCTGGTGGTGGCCGACCATTGTATAAAAGGCAAAAATGTGAGGGAATCCACTAGCAGGTTTTTTTGGGGGGGCACATAGTACCTGTATAGAGTTGCCAATGCAAATGAATCATAGAGGACGTGCTCAACTGTCCTGTATTCCCAAGGTGTTTTCTGGCAGTCTAGGGCTACACAGCATATGTCAATCTGTATAGGTACATCTTCTATTTTTTTCACTTTGGCTTTCAGTATGCAATGGAGCAGGATTCCCAGGTACACTGCAATGTGGATCCTTTGCAAGGTATATTTTTCTGAGAATATGCACAGTTTTTTGAACGTTTGTACTAACCTATTGATATAGGATGTTTGGTTGAGCTTGAAGAGGGGTTCCAGGGGGCGCCCAACTTGTATCAGCCCCCCAGGCCTCGGCAAACAATATCAATATAGGCTTAAAATTATTCACAAGGACTGCATCCCCAACTTTTTTTGATAGAGCTTTAAAAATTTCATTAAAAATTGCAGATTTTAAATATTCATTTCCAATTTGAAAGTCAGTTTTTATTAAATTCTTTTTGTATTTGTTGATGTTAGTGAAGGGGAATTGTTGAATGCTTTCATAAATGCATTCATTGAAGTTCAGTTTTATATCCCCGCAAATTTCATTCATTTCTTTGATTTTAATTGTTGATCCTAGTTCATAGGCCTCCCTTATCCATGGCAAGCACCCTGCAGGTGGTTGATATTCCCTATCTTGAGCTTCATTATTAAAAAAAGTATTCATATTCTGTTGAACTATTTTATTTGTTTGTTTTATAGGGGCCACCAGTGACTGGTAGCCCCCATAAAACCAACTTGGCGTAAAAGCCACCACTTCTGCAATCTCATCCCCATCCCTGGTGATGACTAAAATAAATATAAGTTAAACATAAAAAACTTACTGATTGTTTCCCCTGTGGCCCCCTCAGCCACAGGCGCCATATTGGCAAACTTCATGAGTGTTGGATGCTCTTCATTTTTTTTCTCAGGCTTAATTTTTCTTATTCTTCTTGCAACTTGTGCTTCCTCTTGATTTTCATTTGATAAAACTTCTGTATTTCTTGAGGCGCTTCTGCTTCTTGCTTGTGTTTCATTTTCATCTTTTTCCATTTGATTGTTTTCCTCTTTATTGGTGTTGATTTCCTTTTGAATTTCTGTTCCTTTTATTAGTTTTATCTTCTTATTGTTTTCTTTGGCCCCCTGCCAGAACTCCCACAAATTGTAGGCCGTGTTGTTGAATTCAAGACTTGATAAAATAGTTCCCTGTAGATTAAGTAATTTTTCTTTATTCTTTTCATCTATAATATTTCCCAACTTATCCAGGGCATCTTTTTTTGACTGTATCAGTGGCTGGCCCTTGTTACCCAGCTTCCCTGTCACTATCTCTCTGCTATTTCTTTCTATCTCAACACCTTTTGAAGGTGTGCTTCTAATTTGTTGATTAAGTTATAGATTGTTGACATATTGTTTGAATTCCATCAAAAAACTGGTTTTTATAGTACTATATTCAGCGCATACATATTTTTCATCATCATTAATAAATTAAAGACAATAAACGTAAATATATCATTAAAATATTGCAATTAGACGTCAACTCTTGATATTTTGATATTATGCCCATAACTCAATGCATTTTGCTTAATAAAATCCATTGTGGACTTGGCCTTTTCCATTATAATTTAATGAAATGGATTGTGTTTATATTAGGGCCATTAACACTTAGTACAAATATTAAAAATTAGTGCATTTTACAGCCTGTATATTTACCTATTGGTAATAATTCTATAAACTTTTCAGTTGGATTTTGTGAGGTAATAATAATGTAATGTGTTAATAGATTACTGTTTATTGTCATTAATTGGCTGATTTTCTTTGCTGTGGCAATTATGCATTTTTTGATATTTCTGCACTAGTATCCACTTGGTTGGCTTCACATCCAATTGCACAGGCAATAGAAAAACAAGCTGCCACCCCAACCACATCCAGTCTTGGGGTGGCAGCTTGTTTTCCTATTGCCTGTGCAATTGGATGTGAAGCCAACCAATTGGATACTAGTGCAGAAATATCAGAAAATGCACAATTGCCACAGCAAAGAAAAACGGCCAATTAATAGCAATAAACAGTAATCTATTAACACATTGCATTATTATTACCTCACAAAAACTGACTGAAAATTTTACAGAATTATTACCAATAGGTAAATATACAGGCTTTAAAATGCACTAATTTTCAATATTTGTACTAAGTGTTAATGGCCCTAATATAACACAATCCATTTCATTAAATTATAATGGAAAAGGCCAAGTCTACAATGGATCTTATTAAACAAAATGCATTGAGTTATGGACATAATACCAAAATATCAAGAGTTGACGTATAATTGCAAAATTTTAATGATATATTTATGTTTATTGTCTTTAATTTATTAATGATGATGAAAAACATGTATGCTCATAATTTTAAGCTATTTGTAAAATGTACAACATTGTATTAATTATGGGAAATGTTGATAATGTAAAAAGAAAATATTATTAATTATTAATTGAAAGAGAGATATCAATTTTAATAAGTTATCACAAAGAAAAGATTTATTTACTAATCAAAGGACAGGAAGGGAAGGGAATGGGTGGAATGGACATTGCCTTCATCTGCACCTGTGAAAGGGGCGGCATCAGAGATAGTGGGGAGGGAATGGGTGGTGGCTTTGGAGTCTGGGTTGGAAGGCAGGTGGCTTTATGGGGGGTTGGGGAGCCAGGGTTTGTTGACTGGGAAGGGGCAGCAAGAGCAGTTTGCTTCAATTGCTCAAATTCTTCTTCCGTCACATATACTGGCTTGACAAAACAGATAGACTGCTGTGGGGGGAGACGGGGGTCCTTTCTGGACTTATCACTATCACTTGAATAGAAGATGATGTTGCAACTGAGGTTCAAACCTTGCCTGCTAACGTATCTTACAATACACAGGGGGCGCTTGATGAGTTGCCCCTTGACGTATCTAACGTTATGAATGAATCTGATGGGGATGTCTAATGGCGGGCACTTCATCCTAATTAGGAGCATTGCCAATTTGACCCGCTTATCCCCACACAAGTTATTCCTCAGCTCCAAACCCTACATGGAACTCCCCACTATGCCACCCCCTTGTGGCCTTGTGGCTTCCCCATTTAGTATAACCACAATATCCTACAATAAACAATACCTTATTCTTATTATTCTGTCCTTTTCTATTGGACTGTTGTCTTCCCCAATTCTAACACTGAACTCTCATTGGTTCAGTTGCAACAGTGGTAGCACAGGTAGGTTCACAACCTATCTTAAAAAAAATTCCCCCCAAGAAAGGACGGAGTACAGGCTGCATGGCTACTCCAAAACAAGAGATGTTCCTTTCAATCCCTGAGGGGGACATTCCCAAAGGATATGTCATCTATCAAGATCAGTTAGTTCTTACCAGTGTGTACAATTGGCTCCACCTTGGGCAGCGTGACGCTAGCATCACCCCATCACAGTCAGATCTGTTGCAATGTATTCTCAACCTCCAACTAGAGTCCTTCACTAGCAGTGTCAAAGGAGCTGACACTGTCAAATGGCTCCAGTCCACTGAAACGCGCCTCTGTATCTGTCAGGTTCCCGAGTCCATGTGGGTTGCCACTGCATCTGGCCGCCTTACGGGGGCCGCTGCCGTGTGGTTCACCAACTGGGCCAGCCAGGAGTTTGACGTCACCTGGGCAATGTTTTGAGATGCCGCCAAGTCCTGATATAGCAAAACCTTCTCCCCCATTATCTTGGGGACTCTCCTCCTAGCCATCAAGCAGACGGATTCCGTCCCTGAGTATCTTGCCGCGTGGCAACAAGCCCTTGCTGCCACCCCCAAAGCAGTGACTGATGGGAACGCCATGTTGTTCACTCTCATTGTTAATGGGTTAAACCCCCATATTTGCAAGTGGTTTCCCGTCGGCCGCTGCACCTCTATTGACAACTGTTACAAAGCCATTGTGGAGGCCAGTAACCAGGCTTCAATGGGCTTCTGCTGCACCAACAATACTCCACCCCAACCACGTCCTGCACCTAACAATGGCCAAGGTCAAGTGGGCTGTTGCCAACCTTGACAGCAAGAAGGTGTAGCTAAACGCCCCTGCAAGGGAGAGCTCCAGCTAGCGCTAATTGAGGACCAGGGAAAAGCCTGGGGGTTGTAACAACAAGAGGCCTTACAACCCCAACTGACCCGCCCTCTCAGCCCTTGCTTGCAAAGAACTCCTGCGACTACAATCTTCACGAGGTTGAAACCCTAGACGTTTTTCAGGTCCATAGCAACAACCCCATATTGCAAGCTGCTCATTCTGCAAATAAAGTAACACACTTGTCCTATCCCTTCTTTTTCCGTGGTAACACCCACAAGTTACTGGTAGACACTGGGGCTGATCACACCATGGTAGATCAGGCGTTTGCTGACTCTCAGCAATTAGACCAAGTACCCAGCAGATTCAAAGCAGTACATGTAGCTGATTCCCGCAGAATTGCCATCACCCACAAGACAGTACCCTTCTCTGTAAGAATGGTGAACATCCAGGTTAAGCTCTCTGGACCAATTGTGGCAGGCCTCAGCCACAACGTAATTGCTGGCCTTGACTGGCTCTGGCATAACTGCTCTTACATCAACTGGGATACCTCTGTTATCACCCTCAATAGAAATGGGGTGGGTTTTCAGATTTACCCCATGGAAATAAACAAACTACTACATAACACTGTGTTTGTCAGAATGACGGAAACAGGCTCATACAATTTCAAGGGGGGAAACTAGACTTTAACCAATGTTCAGTTGGAGTTATCTGTGCAGAACCATCTGCAGTCTCTCCCTTGTCAACATGAACACCACTAGCGCTAGCTGCACTCCTTGAGGAGTACAAGGACGTATTCAGTGAAACACTCAAACAACTACCTCCACCCTGGGAGATCCAGCACACTGTAAAACTTCAAGGATTGTTACCTAAAGCACAACCATTATATTGTCTCACACCAAAGGAAGATGAAACCCTCTGCCAGCACCTTGTGGACGCGCTTGATAAGGGATTCATTCACCCCTTGCTCTCTCCATATGGGGCAGCGGTCTTTGTAGCCAAGAAGGACGGGTCTCTTTGCCTGGTCACAGACTACCGCGCCCTAAATGAGGTGTCATTTAAAAATAAATACCCCCTGCCGCTGATTGACAACCTGTTTGATACACTCTCAGGCGCAAAGGTCTTTAGTAAGATCAATCTCACTGCGGGGTACAACCAGATCCGCATTGCACCAGGGGATGAGGCAAAAACTGCCTTCTGCACACGCTACGGGTTATTTGAGTGTTGTGTCATGAACTTTGGAATGACCAACACTCCCTCTACCTTTGCCATGTTGATGAACAAAGCCTTTGTGGAACTGATTGGGAAGTGTGTGGTTGTGTACCTTGATGACATTATTGTCTTCAGTCAAGATCAAACCACACACCTTCAACACCTCTGTGCTGTCCTCAACACCCTTTGGGAAAACCAGCTAAAAGCTAAACCCTCCAAATGTGAGTTTCTCAAGTTGGAGTTGTTATTCCTTGGGCACATCATCTCTGCCCAAGAGATACAGCCCAACCCTGCCAAAATCAAGGCAATCACTAGCATGCCGCCCCCACTGATGTGGGCCAAGTGTGAACATTCTTAGGCATGGTTGCCTATGTATGCAAGTTCATCCCCAATTGTGGAGAACTAATTGCACCCCTCACTGAGCTCCTCAATACCAAACAGCACTTCCATTGGACCCCCGCCAGAGATCAAGCCTTCAAGACGTTGAAGCAAAGGCTCACAACGGCACCAGTACTGCAGTTCCCCAACTGAAACCAGCAGTACAAACTCAAGACTGACGCCTCTTACAGGGCCATAGGGGGCGTACTAAGGGTAGAAACTGACAATGGCGTCTTCCTCCCCGTAGCATATGAATCCAGGAAGCTCACTGACTCAGAACAATGTTACCCCATCCATGATAAAGAGCTGGCAGCCATTGTACACTGCGTTGAGAAGTGGCGCTGTTACTTGGAAGGTGCAACCTTCCCACCCCGCGTTCTGACGGACCATAAGTCACTCCAGTACTTCAACACGCAGTCCCATCTGACACGCCGCCAAGAAGGATGGGTTGAATGTCTGTCCCCCTATCAATTACGCATCAAATATAAGCCTGGAAAAGAGCTTGTTACAGCCGACGCTCTTTCACAACTCTACATAGCGTCTATCACTGGGGACAAAGGTCTGGACCCAGACTGGCCCATGCTCTACTTGCGCCCTGAGGCAACCTGCTGCAAGGGCCTTAACTCGGTCACCATCTCCAAGCTGAAGGATAACAAGAGTCAGTTCACCATCAATGCTGGAAATGTCTGCCACCAAGCAGAGACAGGTGAGAAGACGCCGTATATCCCCACCAAACAATGAGTAGACACCATCTTACACTACCACCAAACCTTGGGTCACATCAGAGGGCATAACCTCTTTGAGATCATGAAACATAAGGTTTGGTGGCCGCGCATGCGCCAAGACATCTTGGACCTCCTTGAGACATGTGTATTGTGTGAAAAGAATACATCTAAACCTGCACCTCCTAAGTCTGTCCTACCCATCAAGGCTATGGAACCCTTTGAACAGTGGGCCCTCACCATTGTGGGACCGCTTCCTGAAGACAGACTGGGTAAGAAGTATATTATCACCGCTATCAAATATTTCACGTGTTGGCCAGTGGCCTGGGCCACAACCAACCACACCGCCACCACCGTTACCCGCTTTATTGGCAAGGAGATTGTGGCCCACTTTAGGCAACCCAAGCGTCTCATCACTGATGGCAGGCCTGAACTTGTTGGACACATTGTGAAGGCATACTGTGTCAAGAACGCGCTTCAGCATATAGTCACAACCCCCTACAATCCGCAAGCCAACGGGCGCGTGGAATGGTTAAATGGCTCCCTGGTTTAATTGATTGCCAAGCTCTCACAAGAGCACCCTAATACTGCATGGACTGAACATCTTCCCACTGCTCTACTGATCCTGCAAGCAAGAATCAACAGGGGCACTGGGTTCAGTCCTAACACCCTGGCCTTTGGAACACCTGACGGTCTGAAAGAGGTTGAACAGGGGAAACTACGGTCCAAGGTTCCCAACAAACCCCCCTTAGTGCCAACCCCTCCCTAGACCAATGGCGCGCCAAAGCCCAGGAGATCAAACACAAGCGGATTGCAGGGGGGACAAAACTCCTTGAAGCTAGGTACACCGTAGGTGACCCCGTCTACACCCTCAATCCCAATTCTGCCAAATTAGAACCCAACCACCTAGGGCCCTTCAAGGTAGCTGCCGTCTACAATAACTACACCTACCAACTTGAGGATGCCCAAGGAAACACCAAGAAACTTCACCATGATTTCTTGCACCCCTCCCGTGCCATCCTCACACAAAGGTTGTTTGTGCGGACCTTCCCAGACCTTCCGCAGACTCCAGTCCTGGTGTCTGACAATGAGCAGGGGGCAAGGGGGGTATTGCAACTGAGGTTCAAACCTTGCCTGCTGATGTATCTTACAATACACAGAGGGCTCTCAATGAGCCGCCCCTTGACGTATCTAATATGATGGATTAATCTGTTGGCAATATCAAATGGCGGGTACTTCATCCTAATTAGGAGTGTTGCCAATTTGACCCGCTAATCCCCACACGAGTTATTCCTTGGCTCCAAACCCTACATTGAACTCCCCACTATGCCACCCCCTTGTGGCCTTGTGGCTTCCCCATTTAGTATATTAACCACAATATCCTACAATAAACAATACCTTATTCTTATTATTCTGTCCTTTCCTATTGGACTGTTGTGTTCCCCAATTCCAACACTGAACTCTCATTGGTTCAGTTGCAACAATGATGAGATCAAATAAGTCCTGGACAGACAAAAAAGGGAAAAGCTCATACCCCTTATCAATCTGGGTGCATAGTTTGTTGTAGGTGGCAGGCTTCAAGCGCCTGAGGGCGGAACCAAAATTGTAAAGACATACATCTGCAAGATGCATGTTGGCATAGTTGATGGGGTAGGACCAGCAGGTATGCTCTGCAGCCCTGATTTCTTGGGTTGCCCATTCCCGCTGCTCCATCTCTGCACTCAATACAACTGTGTGCACGGTGTTTTGTGTGACACACTCCTCCAGGATGGCCTTGAGCTTTGTCTGATAGGCATACCCATCTGCAGTGTTCAATATTGCCAAGTAATAATTGACGCCCAATGGGGAAACTGCCAATAAAACACCAACAAAACAATACAAGATTGGGCCACGCTTGTACACGTCAGATTGGATGCGCTTCTCTCCAAAGACTTAGATACTGGCCGAGATCTTAGCATACAACAGGAATATTACGTCATTAAGGGTCCTCATTACCCTTCCTTTGATAAAATTAATAATTGTTCAATTGTAGGGGTTGGTATCCACTAAAATGGGGCCGCTGAGAACTTGATTGGACAATATTCTAGCAGCAACCACAACTCTGTGCATCCATGAATTCACTGTTCTTTTGTTGGTAAAGATGCCGTGGAGTCCCAACTGGAGACGTACCTGGACCAGGGGCATCTGCAGGTCACGTTCCATAATGGTCATCATAAGGGGATGGGCTGTATCACCTTTGGTTGAGGTACAGGCACCAGTTGGGGTCTTCTTGGTGGGGGGGCCACAGTTGGCGTGGACTTGCAGGGTTGCAGCCACAGTTGACTTTGCAAAACCCATTACAGCTGCAATTTCCCCAAGGGACATAAGCTTGCCTTGCTTTTCAACCATTTCAAGAACAATCTCTGGAGTGATTAATTTTCTTCTGCATCTTGTAGGATGATTGGCTGGGGGAGGGATGTGTCCATCTTGGGAATTGGTCAATGTCATCTGATTGGCTGGTTTGGGATTTGGGACTCTCTGGGTGACCCCTTGGCTCAATTGGCTGATTCTGGATATTAGTGTTGATACATGATTTGGGTTAGCAGCTGCCTGTGCGTGATGGGCAAACAGGGCCATGCTTGAGGACGTGGGAGAAAGAACACACTCCTGGGTAGTGCTTGCAGAGGGGCCTGCGGGTTGGGAGTGGCCATAGACAGAGGCTTCACTGTTAAGAGACCCAGTGTAGCCCTGCATAATTTTGTCAAGGCCAGGGAACAGCTTGTTGACTTGGTTGTTGTTGAAAGAAGACATAATAAAAATTTTATTATAATTTTAAACTCAAGAAGAGGAATGTATATTTTAGTCAATTTTATTGTTATATATGTCAATTTTGTGAATATTACAATCTAAATTTTAGCCAACCTAAAATGGAATAGGGTAATTTTTGAGAATGCCTATGATTCCTAAAAGAATTTGTACAAATCCACTCTAGATCCTTTAACATCCTTTTTGAGACACCCATAAATTATATTTATTTCAAATTCATTACAATTATGATTTGAAACTTGGTTCTTGGATTTTAAAACTCCGCAATTTCAGATTTGTTAATTTTCACATCTCTATGACTTGTTTGATATACAGGAAATCTCAAATTGTACATAAGAATCCCGCATTTCTGATCCATGTATCCCACATTTGTTTGTTGGGTTTTGTCTTTTGTTAGGTGAGTTATCTGCTCAAGAGATTCAAAATTTGCCAATTTAAATAAACCAAAAAAAAGTCAAATTAAATGGTTACTTTTATTAAATATTTTAACTATTACTCAGCTGAGTTGCCCGCAAAAGTGATTCAAAATTTGGACCAAGGATTTGACAATCCCTCATTTTTACGTTCAGGTTCTGAATTTACAGTAATCTGGATCTCCCACCTGCATTAAGGAGATTCCTGCTGCTCCCTAGCTACCCAATGTGCCTCCTGCCCAGGACTTTAGTAAGCTGGAGTTTATCTACATCACAGTATTGGGGCTGGCCAATCAGGTCATGCCCCATACTGGGAGTTGGCACTCTCTAGCCACTGCAGTCAACTACCTGGTCTGCATTGCGCCTATTGTGTACATGACTTTCCAGGCCTGGCTTGTCTCCCCTATGGGAGCCCAACCAGACTCTGGTATGTGCCTTGACAGTTTTGTCCAACTTTCTCTTAATAAAAAGCCTCAATACTGCATATCTTAATAATGTTGAAGGTTTTTTGTGTAATATATATAATAATTCTCCACAACTTCATATTTTAAGCTTTACATTTCATTTTTCTATACTTTAGTTACAGTTATTTCTTTAATCCCTTTTTATTTATAGGATAAATCAAAGAAAACCCCAGCCTAATAAGAAAAAGCCCAATAAAAAACTGCCAAGGACACTGTAAAGACTAAGGTGTCTTCTTCTACAAAAAATTGCTTAATAAATAGCTTAAAAAAGATGAACCAAAAAGAAACCCCCCACACTTTAAGCTTCTGAGAAGGACTCTGATAATGGTTTCACCTCACATAGCTGGTATGAGTCTGAGGAAGATAAAGATTCCATCAACAAGAAGAAAAGAAAGGCAATCTTCAATTCCTCTCCTGAGCCCTCCCCTAAACCCTCTCCTGGTTAACATGAAGATGATGAGCAACATTAGTACTTTCCTGGTTTTCAAAATGCCTCTCCTGGGCCATGAGATGCACTAAAATCCCACAATATTTGCAATGTTAAGGGCTCCTTCAGGATCCCAAAGAGATTCTCAAAATTCTTTCCATTAATTTCAGTCAAAGATGGCCCAAGCATGGTCAGTGATGGCTATGTCTTTAACTGTAATAATCAAAAGCAAGGAAGCAAGAGCAAACATTACACATGTGAAGACAGAAGCTGCCCAGCACGCCTAAACACCCAAGGTTGGGACAAATTTACCTTGGAAAAGAGAGAAATTACCTGCATGCCTTTCACCACTTTGAGTGAGAAGCTGCTTAAGTGGTACATATTCCAAATGGTCCCAGTATTAAAAGACATCAAAGCAACTCACCTAGCAGTAAAGACCACCAAGAACTTGAGCAAAGATAATAAAAAAATTGTCCCTGACCGTGAACAACTTGTTAAGTATATCTGTTGTAAATGCCACCATTCACCATGTTTTGATTTTGCCTTTGTCAGGTTATTTTGAGGACCAAGTCATCTCTTTTGCTTTTGCCCTTTGGAATAAGGCTGGCTCCAAATTGGATATACAATTTTTTGGTTTCCTGATTCTGCACAACTTGCTTGCTCCACTCATGCTTGTGGCAAGTGATCCTACCATCCATGTACTGTTTTGTGGTATTGCCAACCACTACATATTTTATTTCATATTCACCAATAAAATTTAAGAACTATTCAAATTTTGTCTTTGTGTCTTCACGTACTTTGGCGCCTCTATAGCCACGCCTAGCAGATTTTATTCATTCAGGCCACAAGGTAATTGCATAGCCTTCCCTGCCATTCTAACCAAGACTTAGTACAAATCCAATCCTAAGGTTAGGATTTACCGTTGTGACTCTGTGCTGCGCCTCAGATCACAACAAAAATGGTGCTCAATACAGGGGCTGTAAGCCCCTTGGTTATCCCTTTTGCAACAACGTTTTCAGGACCTTTGCCTCCTCCCATACAAGAGCCAACTTTGCCTGAAATTACCAGTTCTCCTATCAAGGAAGACATTGCCAACCCACCTATTGTCCCTAGTGTACTGAACCTTGGGAGTGGTCCCTGCCTAGTGGCCTACCCTTTGGGTACCCCTGACTTGGAACAAGAATGGCAGTAGCCTTTAGGATAGCCCATGATGGAGTCATCCCTTGCCTCCAGCTTCAGCTCAATCAAGCAGAGTACTACAAATTGATTATAGCCCCATAATTTCCACAGAATCTCCTCTCATTGGCTGGCTCCGTTGAACACTTATTGTAATCTTTAGTGCAACCTGCCTTAGCCCATCATCAAATGGTTTTAGGGCTCCACGTTCAGCAGATCTCTTCTCTATAAGCCGCCGTCACCCATCACTGGGATCAGTTTGCGGCCTACCAGCAGTGTATCCACTCCCTATTTTCCTTAGTATCTGAAAATCAGAGCAACTATGTCACCTCACAATTCTGTTTGGTCAATTCCATCAAAAAAATGCACCAGTCTATCCCCAAGTATGTCAGAGAGCATCTACATGAGTTTCACCAGTTGGAACAGCCCTGGCGCTCCCAAGTGGATTCCACTCTAAACTCCTATCTCAAACTTTGACCAACTTGTGCAGCAACTCAACAAGTTTAGTGCCTAATCCTTTGAACAATTGCAGCAAGTAGCAGTACATGCTGCAACAGGCCTCCACAAACTTGGTAAGGAATTTGATCAAGAACGGGCTGCTACCGCTGCTATCATTGTCAAACTTCAGACTCAAGTAAATGAACTGTCTACCTCCAAACTAGTTGCCCTGCTTCTCCTCCATCTGATGAGTTGGCGGATAGGGAAAAGAGACTATGGGATGCCATTCAGGAGTTAAGAGCGTCCACCTGCAGCCAGCATTGGCCTACCAAAGCCTCTCAGCCTGACCCTCAAGTGCTTGTTCTGGCAACTCAGGTTGCTGACTTACAACAAGAGGTTGCTACCTTGCGTGAGGTATTGGTGTCTATTGCTAGTCCAACTGGGACTGCTGGTGAAGATGGTTGTTATCCTGGCTTGTCAGGAGCTACCCACATTCACTGTGCTAGAGAGTTGATAGCTCTGGCCAACAAGGTGGATCATTTGAAAAAAGACCACTCTGAGCTTAATAAAGACGTACAAGAAATGAGTGAGTTAATTGATTATGTAAAAAACAGTTTTTCCCCCTGCCTTTTAGTGGGTCCCTCTCTTACATCTCAGCTGGCTGAACTGTCCTTGGTAGTAGCTGCACAGGGTCAACACCTAGATGTTACTGAGCAGCAGACCACCCTAGCCAATAATACAGGCACCCACACTGCTGAAACTTGACTACGCTTGAGGAAAGTGTTTGCCAGCTGTGGGCCAGACAGCCCCCCCCACCAAATCCAAAGCAGAATTCTCCTGCGCATAAATGTACTCAATAGCAACAATGGTGGCCTAACTCCAGAAACACACTTCAAGCCTACATTTAAGAAAGTTTTTGACCCCAAAACCTTGACTGTTGCAGCTTTCCTAACTATCTATAAAACTGCCATTAGAAGTGCCTTGGATGAGGTCAAGAAGGAACACATTCTGACCTGTCTGCACCTGACCTGTCAAGAGGTAGTAGTGCCAGAGCTGCCCACCATTGAGATCTGGGAAGACATGAAGCAACTTCTGATTGATGAATTTGGTGGTGACCTTAGTTTGGAAGTGAAGAAGGACGTCTTCATTCACATTGCTTTCAAACCTAAGGAGACTCTAGCTAAATTTTCAGATAGATTCTACATGGAAGGACAACAACTGGACACAAGCTGCCATTTGACCGCACATGAAGCGTACATGACTTGTGCTCAAGCCCTCAAGGTTAACCAGCTCCTGTGCTTTCACTTCAAGGCCCATAAAGCTATGATTTCTTCCATGAAGAGCATAAAGACACTATTGCAGAATATGCACCTTACTTATTATGGGGCAGTTGTGCAAGAGAATTGTACCGCCTCTACCTCTGGTTTGTCTTCACGTGACCCATGTATCCTCACCATGAACTTTCAGAATCCTCCTCAATGTCAGGGTTGCCATAACTGTGGGCATATAGGTCACCATTCCCAAGTCTGCACCAATCCTTGAGTTGAAGGGGCTGATCCCAAGGAACAGGCGGAAAAAGAACAGTCAACCTAGAGGCAGAGACGCTCTTGGTTGACATTCTTCCCAGTCTCCTTCAATTCCCCCTCCAGTGCTGACTCTGAGGCTACTGACACTGAAGCTCCTCCCATTCTGCTGCTATTCCACAACATGTCTGATGACTCTGACATGGAAAACTCTGATATGTATGATCCCAACGCCTATGGGTATTTAGTCCTGGCTGTCCCTGAAACTATTGCAGTCCCTTATAAGGTACGTTCTGGGAAGACTACAACAACTGTCAAGCCTCTGCCTGAAGCCAAAGAGGTTGTCTCTTGCCCTTACCTTACTCATGCTAAGGGATCCCCCATGCTTGTCAAATCCTCTGAGGAAACTGCTAAGGTTGCTGACGCTGTGTTCAAAAATTTCTTAGTCTCACTCCCTCTCCAAACAGTCCATAAGGAATTCCTGGGCCTAAGATGCATGATCAAAAATGGGACAAAAAACTGGCGGAAGCCCAAGACATTCTGGATGTCCTCCCTTCTTTTGGTTGTACTACCACTTGTGTAGAAATATTTATCCAAAAGGTGAAGATTAAGGCCGTCTTGGAAAATGGATCTCCTGTGAATTTTGTTTCCTCAAAGCTTGTCAAGAAGCTCAAACTTGCCCCCAACCTTAACTATCATCAGTTGTATGGCATAGCTGGGCTGTCCATGACTTGCGCTATATGAGCTTATTCTGCTCTCCCTATGTAGCTTGGCAAGCTTCTCTTAGCTGCACCTGCCATAGTTCTGGAGAACAAGAGTTACAATCTTTTAGTTGGTACCCAATTCCTTAGAGATTACAATGGGATCATCAACTTAAAGTACAGATACCTCTCTATCTTGGGATACAAAGTCCCTCTGATCTTTGAAGAGCTATTTAAAGTTCCCAGGAAGCGTCTCAAGACATGTGCCTTAGAATATCCCACTGGTGTTTTCACTCTAAAATACCAAACTCATTCCTCCAACATGAAGTGTCCTCCCATGGCTTGTCCTGCATATTAGGGGATTCCTCTCTTGGCCACTTCTGCTGTGACTATTCTGCCTGGGTCTCAAACTATCCTAGACTCTCAGATATCATATGAACTACCCAAACGTGCATTCCTAGAGTTATACTCTCCTCCCTTGCTAGGGCGCAATGAACCCTATCTCTGTCAAGGGATCTTGGATGTCTCCCATAAAGACCCAGTTCAACTGCTAATTGCCAACTTGACTGCCCTCCCCATACATGTGTCTAGAGGGCAGGTTGTTGGCTATGGCAAGCTATTGAATGCTCCTGACGTCCTATCTCTCCATCCCTTTGGTACTTTCCAGGACTTCAAATTACTTGAGGATGAGCCACAAGTCCTATCATTGTTCACTTCTCAAGACTTCCCGCAGCTATCTTTGGTTCAACAGAAAAAAGTCCTTGACCTACTGGATCAGTTTTCAGATATCTTTGCTAAGGATACCACTGATTATGGTTTATCCAAAGGCGTTATTCACCAGATCAATACTGGTGATGCTCCCCCTTTAACGCTAAACCCTATTGCTGCAGCCGTGTAGAGGACGCTCAGGTATCTAAAGAGCTTAAACAGCTTCTATACACTGGGCTGCTTGCCCCTTCCCAAAGTCTGTGGGCCTCCCCCTTACTCATACTGAAGAAGAAGGATGGAGGTCATTGTATTTTGATGGACTATCAACAACTGAATTCCTTAAAAAAAGGATTCCTACCCCTTACCTTGTATTGATGATGCTCTCCACCGCCTTGGGGGCTCCAAGTTCTTCTCTGCTATGAACCTAGCATCTGGGTATTGGCAATTTGACCTATCCCCCAAGGATATATAGAAGGCTGCCCTCATCACTTCTGAGGGGTTGTTTGAATCTACAAAAATGCTGCAAGGGCTCTGAAATGCTCCAGCTACTTTCCAGCAAGCCATGGACTCTATCCTCTGTGATTTGAAGCTCTTGTGTGTCCTAGTTTACTTAGATTATATAACTGTCTTTAATGCCACCTTTACCAACCACCTGGCTCATATCAAGAAAGTATTCATAAAGATTTGAGACTCTGGTCTTAAGTTAAAATCATCCAAGTGTGCCTTCTTCAAGGAACACCTTGAGTTCTTGAGACATGAGGTGACTCAGACTGGAATTTGCCCCATGACTAAGAAAGTTGAGGTCATCAAAAAAATGTTCCCTCCCACCAACTTACAAGAAGTTCAAGTTTTTCTGGGCATGATGAGAGACTATAGACAATTTATCCCTGATTTTTCTGACACTAGTGAACCTTTGGTCCAGCTGTTGTGTAATGTTCCTTTTGAATGGACCGCCAGTCAACAACAAGCCTTTGAAATCCTCAAGCAAATCTCAAAGAGGCTCTCGTCTTAGTATATCCTGGCTATGATAAGGAATTCATCCTATATACTGATGGTAGTGACCTGTCTATTGGAGCCATCTTGGCTCAACTGGATGATGAGGTTGTGGATCACCCTGTAGCTTATACCTTGTGTGTCCTGAATAAGCATGGAAAGAATTACAGTGTAACAGAGAAAGAGTGCCTTGATGTGTTACATGCCATCAAGCAGTTCCACCATTATGTGTATGGCACCCATTTCACTGTGGTTACTGACCATGCTTTGCTCAAATGGCTACAACAACTTAAGGAACCATAAAGATGACTTGCTAGATGGACTCTCTGCCTGCAAGGATATGACTTCACTGTGCTGCACTGCCCCAGGATTCAACATCAGAATGCTGATAGACTATCCAGAATGCCCATTCTTGCTTGACACCCTGCTGAGGCTGACAGGTTGTATGAACTAATTGGATATCCCTCTTCATGGGAGAAGAAGACACAGGAAGTTTGAGTTGCCCTTTCTAAATTATCCAAAGACATGATCATTTGTGGCAATCAGCTTTTCAAGAAAGTTCAAGACCACTACTTGACTTATTTAAGGCCTAGTCTTTGCCTTTTGGTGGTGCTTCAAGCTCAATAGGAGATAGGACATGGAGGCGTTGCCAAGACTTATTCCTGGCTCCAGAAGAACTACTTCTGGGAAAATCTTTGCCTGCTGATCCCAGATGCTATCTCTAGTTGCCATTATTGCCAGCTCCAATGGCCTTGAGCTGCCGCCCACAAGTTCAAGCTAGTACCCCTCAACACACATTCTACAATGTCAGTATTGACGCTGTAGGACCTCTCCCTTGCTCCTGCTCTGGTTGCTGCTTTATCCTAATTGCTGTTGATATGACAGATTTTGCGGGATAGTATGAAGCCGTTTATAAGTGATGGGGAATTACCAACCAAATCCACATAGAGTTAATGATTAAGCACCAACATGGCTTCAGATATATTTTTGTAAAATTTCCAATTATAATACTAGGATTAAGTAGAACAATTAATCCTAACCAAAGTAGCCCAAGATAAATTTCCTGGGAAAGCATTTAAGTGTCTTCAGATAAAATTCAGGACATTGGGAGGCTACAAAATTTTCAGTTTCCAGAATGGGGGAGCTCCAAGATCAGCTTGCATGAAATCAACATTGGGTGGCACCAACAACAAAGTTCCAACTGCAGGGCCCCATCTTCCAGAAATGATTTGGTTGAGAATCAGATTGTACAGAATATAGCGTAATAACCCAACCACAAGATGCCTTTTGAAAAGTAAATTAGAACATGGAATAGATGATTTTTATTGAGTAAAATTTTGGGAGGAATCAACTCTTAGAGTTGAAACAGTGAAAATTATTCAATATATATCAAAAATTGACTAAGCAATACCACCTGGATCCTGGCCTCCTATTCCTTCCACATTGTCAAGTAAGTATCTGGTCCAGGTTGTAAAGAACCCTTGTGTGATCAATTTCTGACAACCATGCTGATTATCAAGATTGTATTGGGTGACCCTCAAATTACAACAATTTATTAACATCAATTTGCAAGGAGGAATTGGTTTCAGCTGACAGACTGGAGCAGCTGGAACCCATTTTTGATCAACTGTTTGATTTAAATCTGTTAATTTGGTCAATTTTGCTAAAGTTTTCCCGGCTTTTAAGCCTTCCTACTTGGGTAGATAATTCCCAGCATGATGGAACCTACTGTGACAGTTGATCATTTTAGCAAGTGGGTAGAAGCGCGCCCTACCAAAGACATTACTGCCAAGAAAACCACTGCCTTTCTGATGCAAGATGTATTCTTTTACCACGGTTGCCCTCAAGTGTTGCTGTCTAATAATGGAACTAACTTCAATGCCAAGTTAGTAACCTCTATTGTTGAAGCCTTGGGGTTTCACCAGTCCTCCTCTGCCCCCTATAATCCTTCCACCAATGGGGCTGTTGAGCGCACAAACTCAACTCTGGTTTCTATCATGAGGAAACTCACTTGTTCTGACGCTGTCAACTGGGATATATACTTACCTGCTGCTCTCTTTGCTTATGTTGAAACCGCAGGCCCAACCTGCCAGCAAGGTTCCAACCAAGCGGGTTTGTGACCCGCAATCCAATTACCTAGTCACCCAAAGCCAGACTAGGAAGTCAACTCAAATTACCAAATCAATCAACATGAACAAATGATGATCCCTCACGGTGGATACCTCAATTTGGCGCTTGACTCATTAACAGGATCAAGCCACCCCCTCTTCCATCCAGCCATGTGATCACCAATCATGTTCCTACTATCCATTGATCCACAATAGCTATATAATCACTATCTCACAATAAAGATTATTATTTATCCTCTAAATATTTTCCCCTTGTAACTCTGCTAAAACAGCACAGTTATGACACTTATTGCCTTAGCAAACACCGCGTCACTGGGTAATCCCCTTTTGCTATGTTGTATGGTTGTGAAGCCACCAATATGTTGCTCTTGGGGGCCCCTAATCTCCTCTGATAAGGCCTTGAACCCTGACAAGTATATCAAAGATCTAGTCAATTGAATCACTGATATTCAGGATTCTGCCTACACGTCCACATATAAGACTAAGATGCTTGAGCTCTTTCCTGACAATGCTGGACAAGCTCCCCTGCCTGAGTTCAACATTGGAGGCCATGTTCTTTATTATCAACACCAAGTAGGAAGACACACTCATAAGCTAGACTTGTTGTGGATTGGGCCCGTGAAAGTGACCTTCAAGCAAGGGTCAGAGTATACCGTGAAACTCCTCTCTAGTGGTTGACCAATTGCTTGCGTGCACACTAAGTTCCTCTGCAAGTACTACCCCCTAAGGCCAATCTAGAGGGGGGCAATGTTGTGAATGCTGCCATTCACCATGTTTTGATTTTGCCTTTGTCAGGTTATTTTGAGGACCAAGTCATCTCTTTTGCTTTTGCCCTTTGGAATGAGGCTGGCTCCAAATTGGATATACAATTTTTTGGTTTCCTGATTCTGCACAACTTGCTTGCCCCACTCATGCTTGTGGCAAGTGATCCTATTGTCCATGTACTTTTTTGTGATGTTGCCAACCACTATATATTTTATTTCATATTCACCAATAAAATTTAAGCTCTATTCACATTTTGCCTTTGTGTCTTCACGTACTTTGGCGCCTCTCTAGCCACGCCTAGCAGATATTATTCATTCAGGGCCACAAGGTAATCACATAGCCTTTCTGTCATTCTAACTGAGATTTAGTACAAATCTAATCCTAAGTTAAGGATTTCCTGTTGTGACTCTTTGCTGCGCCTCAGATCACAACAATATCTGTGATAGACACCAAGGGCTAAATCCAGTTGGAAAAAGTTCAACCTAACTAAAAGACCTGGTCCTTACTCCTGAGTTGCAGATGACCCAAGAAAATGAGCAGTTCCTCCTTCATGATGATGGAAATGGTTCAAAAGAAAGGATCATATGCTATGCCACCTATAATAATCTAGAGCAACTGCATACCAACAAGACTTGGCTCTGTGATGAAACATTTGCAACATATCCTAAGTTATTCTATCAGTTGTGGGTAGTGCATGCTCAGCTTGATGATAAAGTCCTCCCTTTGCATATTTTCTTTCTGGAGTCACAGATGAAATTCACCTAAGAGCATTCAAAATTCTACAAGAGGGTCTTAAAGCCATTCCCACTGAGACTGGAAAGAATCCTGGTCCTTCAACAAGGTCCAATCCTGATGATGCTGATAAAGATGAAGTCACTCTAGCTGTTGAAGAAAAGGAACGCAACAGAGCCCTTGGCCCCAAAATAATTATCATGGATATAAGACAGCCCAATACAGTGCCTTTTCTAAAAAAACCTTCAATATCAAGGTACAGGGGTGTTTCTTTCATTACCAACAATCTATTAATAGACACCTTAAGGGAAAGATCCTCCTCAGCTCTCTCACACAACAAGATACACTGGTAAATGCAAGTTTCTGATCCAGAAGCTTGTTGCTTTTACATTTATTAAGCCTGAGAATGTTGGACAAGTATTTGAGCTTCTCTGTAAGGACCCTTATGACTTGAGCCATGAAGCTGAGTTCCAACCCTTCTTTGACTACTAAGAGCCACAACAAGTGGGGCGCAAGGTGGTCAGCTGCAGGGGCAATCAAACAGCAAAGGCAAGATGGAATTGCTATCAAGCTGTTATCAAGGATAAAATGAAGAGAACATTGGGCCTGGGAAACTGGTATAAACATCTAAAATCCTCCTTTGGGGTGAATCCCATATACAAAATCTTTTTTAGCACCTTAAGGATTAACAGGGGAAGACTGTCTCCTCCATTTGGGATATGAAAGTAAGGGCTCCAAAGAGGAGAAGAAAGTACAAGAAAAGCATTTATAAAGAGCAGATTAAGTTAGCTGTCAATAATAAGTGCAGGCTATCTGACCTTGGGGAGCAGATAAGCAAGATTGCCACTATACTCTCTTGCAACAAACCTCCAAGTTAGTTTATAATAAATATGTTTGGCTCTTTATGATATTTTATTATATAATTTTAATCTAAAAAACCAATAACATTATTTAACAAGATAAGTTAAATTAGAATGGTAGAAAGAATTTATAGTTTTTATAAAAGATTTTTATGCTAGAGCCTGGGTTATCTATCTTAAAAGGTGTTTTAGTACTAAAGTATATGTAATTTTGAGTTTCTATTATATCAGCTATTCTTAAAATAAGTGTTTAACTTTAGTCTCTTTATTTAATATATTTTATTTTATCAAGTTTTTTTGAAACATAATTTATAAAAAATTATATGGTAAATAAAAAATATAGTGAAGACAGTTAATTTCATAGTAAATTATTTTTGAAGTGGGGGTTTCTTATATTTTTAGATAGCTTTGCATTATTTTTCATTTTATTTTTGATCTTAAATGATCATATTACCCTAAAAATTATTTTGGAGCTTAATTTTTATTAATTAAAATGTTCAGGAAACAGGTTTTTGCTTGTTTAAAAAGTGTTAACTTCCAGTAGGCTACATGATAGGAAACTTTATCTAGAATTTTCTAATGTGTCAACCTGGGTATAAAATTAATTTTGACAATTGACATGCAGACAGTTTGAATGCCAACTGTTCCCACAGGTGACACACATAAAGGCTCCCCATGACATTTTTAACATAATAGGACATTCTTCCTCTAATGTCAAACTATGGACAATATCCCCAAATTAGGAGCAAAACCAATTCCAGATGACAATAACTTAATAATTTATTTGCCATTAACACTGTGAAATCCCTGTCTTTTTGACTTGCCAATTCAGCTGATAAATTTATTCAAGAATATTTATTAGCAATCTATCAACTCAAACCCTGAAGGCATCGTCAATTAAGTTGAGTTATTCCATAAGTATTAATAGAACTAAGACTAAACCGCCCATTGGATCTGAACCCTCCAAATCAATTGAATTCTAAGAACTGGTTTTCTCTTGGAGCAATCCAATCATTTTACTGCTATCAATAAAGTGAGCAGTTTGGTGGCACATACTGATAAATCTCAAGGGCTTTATAGGAGCTAAAAACTGGGCTAATAATACTTCTTGTTATTCTCATTCAGAATACATCCTCAACTCTTGTCAGTACTTAGTTTAAACCAGTCCTATCTAAATCAATTGGGCTTAAACTCTTTTCTTCACTTTCTTTTAATAAACCTCAATCTAATACACACTGGGATAGAGCGGCTTCTTATTCCATAGGAAATGGAGTGATATGGGCTGGCTTTCCAAAAAATACCATGTCAAAACAACAGAGTCACCCCCCGGCAAGGTTCTGACTAAGCAGGCTTGTGATCTGCAACCCAACTTTCCTGTGACCCAAAGCCAAATGTGGAAGTCAACTAGAATTACCAAATCTAGAAACATGACCAAATGGGCAACAGTGGTGAAATCAACTGTAGGGATGCAAAAGCAAGAATTCAAAAGTGAGAATCTAAAAATGGCCAAGTTAACAATTTTAAATTTTCAAATTTAATTAAAACAACTTCTCTGAAATTAAAATTTATTATGGCCATATAAAATACTTTTCATTCATTCTCTCAACTAAAAAATTCAATAAAAAATAGTTGCTTTATTGTAAAAAGCCATTTTGAAACTTTTTGAAAAGTGTCAACTTAGCCACTTTTAGATTCTCACTTTGAATTCTCACTTTTGAATCCCTACAGCTAATTTTGCCACTGTTGCAACCAAATGACAATCCCTACACGGTGGACAGCTCAATTTGGCACTTGAATCATTAAAAGGATCAAGCCATCCTGTTGAGCAACTTGGGTTATTGCTGGTATGTTAAAAGCTACATATAGATGTTAGCCTTTCCAATGTACTCTACCTAATCCTATGCAAGAGCACTACAGACTATAATAGAATAGAACTTTGAAGATAATTATGTTTATTGAAACTGGAGTACAATCTAGCCAGCAGCTGCAATCTAAACCAGGTGTAACTAAGAACTCCTTTTCATTCCTTGGGCGTCTGTATCAATATATACTGCAACAACCTTTGACCTTGTCCTTTCAGACAGTTCTCAGTGGCTACCTTTTCAATAGGTCTATCTGTGCTGGCTATGCCTATCCTGATTGGCTGCCTTTGACATGTGTGCTGCTACTGGCATTAGAAAGGCATACATGGCACTTCAGCTACATCCTACGCTTTTCTTGAGCTAGCCTACTGGCAGTTATCAATTTGCTACATCCTTACACGCCTATTATTGCACTAGTAAACTACGCTGTATTTGGTTGACACTTAGAAATGATCCCTGTTCATTCCTCCTAAATTGGAAGGTAGAATTCCAGTATTACATTTTCAGGGCTTAATAAGTGATTCATTTCTGGCTGGCAAGCCTTCTGCTTATTAATGCAACGGGTCAAATTAGATATTATACACCGTATAATAGCGGACTTGATCCAATTTTAACTTGTGGATTACCCGTCATTTAATGCTGACCAAAACTGATAAGGAACCAAATTATACGCCATGTAATGCTGATCCAAACTCAGTATTTCCTAGCCATAACACATCACTTGTTTGATATACTCATATACGCCTATCAGGCTGGGTGAGACTGAAATGATACATGTCCATTAGGATGGAATTAGCAATATACAATTGATGATTACGTGATTAGAAGGTGTAAATCAATGATAGTCACTAGATTGGCTAACATTTATACAGTGTATAATTGCTACATCAATTATATTAAGCTAGTAATATACAGCATATAATCACTACAGACATAGTAATGATAATCAAGTGATAATACAGCATATAACATCTCATCTAAAATAATAAACTAACAATTACACAGTGTTTAACTGCCATATCAATTATAATAAATTCATGATTACAAAGTTTATAATTACTACACTTAGTATAATATTGACCTAGTGATAATATGGCGTGTAATTGATAGAGATCTGTGTGCAATGATTAGCCTGATCATTTGTGGTCAATCAGCCTAATCTCACACACACCCTGCCAATCCAACCAATTGATCCTCATATATATGTTTCTACTATTCTGATTTACAATTACTATATAACATTGATATCACAATAAAGATAACTATCTAGTTTTCAATTATTTCCTCTTGTAACTCTGCTAAAACAGCACAGTTACAACATTGGTAGCACAGGTAGGTTCTTCAACCTACATTTTTTGTCAAAATTCCTCCTTTTACCCATACTCAATGAGGTCAACAAATATACAAAATAATTATGTCCAGGTTCCCTATGAACTGGGCGCCCTATACTTCTGGGGCCAAAATACCAGAAGGGGTTTGTCAGGGACCCACTTGAGAGGGAATAAGTTCCCAATCTGATGAGCCAAGGCCCCTAAGTTAAGCCCTGCAATAACCAAACCAATAGGAACCGTAACCATGACCAGGTGACCAAAGTGCCCTTGTAATTCAAACCAACCCATCATTGAACTGAATCTACCCAACAAGTAATATACCACCAGGTAGGACAACAGGTATAAGGAGACATTTGGTCTCACCAAGGAAGGTTCAGAAGGTGGAGGTAGAGCTGTGGACCAGCTGTACTGGAACTTTCTTCCCCAGTGACCTGAGAAATATTTGAACCAACCATTTGCCAGGGACTCCTTCTGGTGGGAGTCATTAGGAGGAGAATTGTGCCAGTCTGTGGTGGGAGTTGGATTTTCAAGACCCAATACCACAGAAAGGAAAGGAACTAGAAAGCAGAGCAGGAAATGACTTCCTTTCATGGTTTCAAAAAGGGGGCAAAGAGATAAGTGGTATGTCAGAAGAGAAGAAAGCATCTTTTTATTATTAGAACAGTACATTAATAACTGTATGCTCCCCCTTTATATATCTAATGGTTAGCTTTAAAAACATTTTATTGAACAAGAAATAGAAGATGAGATAAAACCCAGGTTTCATTAAAAAATGTTTTCCAAAACTGTCACCTGATCATATGTTTCTCTACCTGGTACTTTTAATAAACTCTAAGTGTAAAATATGAAACCAAGAGGTTCCAGGAAGCAGCCACCAAGGTGAGGGTGAGGGGAACATCAGTGGCAATCAAGCATAGAGCTCGATTCAAACAGACTAAAATAGTTTAGAGAGCAGCAAACAAATCCACACACAGCCACCTGCTGTTGGACGTTAGTGATGTGGACTGACCATAATAATTTTTTTGAACTGGGGAGCAAAAAAGCTGGCTCAAAAGTTGAATGGATTTTAAACTCATATAAGTAGGTATTATAGTCTTATACTAGTGTTTAACTTCAAAAATGTCTAGGCCCTTAGGGGCCTGGTGTCGATTCCCAGCTAATGTCACAACCAGAATTAACCTTTGTGTCACAAATTTGATTTGTTAGTTTTCTTTTTCTTGGTAAAATAAAATAGAATTCACAAAATTAATGGAGACAGGGAAAAAATCCTTGACAGGTTTTGTACTATACCAGAACATGGTGATGACGGTTCTCCGCCTTCAATGCCCTATAAGTCCAGGGGTTCTTCCAGACCCTCTGACACATCTCAAACCACCAACAAACATCATGCCTGTGTCCACATAGCCCAGAAACTCTGCAGCGCTGCCCTTGGAGTCATTTTCAGGAGCTAATGATAACAATGCCACAATATGAGTCCAATCTGTCAAAATAAGCTGACACAGATGGAATTCCAACATATTTCCGAATGCAAAAGACTTCATTTGCCTGACCCACAACACAGTGGACCTGGAAAAGTGGTATGAAGACCATACAGAAAAAAGACTGAGATGTTTCAAAACAGAACATCTGGAAAGATTTTGCTGAAGGACACCACACACATGATTATATGCCAAGTGAAGAATCTAACCCAAACTGGCACAGTGAAGGAGCTCACCTGCGCTTAGGGAACTCTGTCTATGTACCCCTTGGATATGCTTTTGACACTACAGCTATATACATCATGTACTGCAACACATTCAAGTTGCATGTAATGAGGCACTCCCACCTGGACCAAGTAACCAACTTTCAGTCTTCATTACAAGGCAGAGAAAGCTGAACAAACGTCTAACACTCTCCACAAGGCACAAACTTGGAAACAGAGCAACCCAAAGATTCTCCACAGCCAGGCGCTCCAATTGATTACCTCTTAGAAACAATAACAATAATGCAAACCACAAACCCATGTGTTTAAATGGGTATGGAAACAGGAACAACACCATCAAAATTGCACAATTTCCCTATCATTAAGAACAAGACACCAAGACAAGAGAAGCCTGGGAAGAAAATGAAGTGAGAACCAGCTCTCCCCATCAATCTTCATCTTATATGCTAATTTCACCTTATGACGTAAATCAGTATCCTATGATCCAGGTCCCCTTAGAACCCATACTAAATATTGCCATATATCCTAATAAAGTGATGTCTTACACATACCTTGGTTACAAGGTTCAGCACTGGATTTAGCCATGAGAATTGCCAACAGCCACTTTGGAATAAGTTTAATCTAGCTACTAATCTGTAAGAGAGGGGGCTAAAACTAACTAAGTTTGGCTCCCATTCTGGGGAAGCACTACCATAACACCATCCAATGCAGAACTGCTATGGCCACTGGGAGGGACGTCCAACGAGAGGATGTGGTGATAGCTGGGGAAATATAGTCAAACCCATCAGGATCATTCTGCTGAGATCCAGGGAGCTCTCTTGGATAGGACTTTGAGCACCCAAGCCTCTTCTGGGACTGAGATAATCAGGTCCTCCAAAAGGGGGCATAGGACAGGGCATGTCTGGGGAAGTAATGGGAGCATTTCCAGCATCAAAAAACTCAAGATCATCACAGGCAAGACCACTCACAGCATTCTCATAGTGATGTAGATCTCATAATGCCCTTTGAATGTCCTCAACAATATTTAAAAACTGGTCAGGGTTGGTGCCAACGTGGAGAAAGGAATCAGAGATATGAGTCCCAAAAGATCAGGAGAGGCAGACTATATCATTACCAAGGCTTGTGACAAGGTAAAACCTATAAACTTAAATAGGAACACTAAAATTCTTAAGAAACTGGAGCAAAATGTTCACTAAAGACCCAGATAATTTTAATGTAAATGTTGGTTTCTAGGCTGGCATGAGGAACCATGATGGCTTAGAATATGTAAATCTGAAAGATAGATTTGGGAATGGCAGCTGAAATCAAACAGGTTAAAAGTGCAATAAAAAGCTTTATAAAGTGTATATGGTTCATTATTTGTTAGATTAAGCCAAGGCGCCAGCTTAAGCATTTCAAAGCCTTTTAACTTCTTTAGTATCATTTAAGT
>QTSX02001519.1:0-142546 GCA_014839935.2 Entomophthora muscae | reverse complement strand
TACCAAATCCAACAACATGAACAGATGATGATCCTTTACAGTGGATACCTCAATTTGGCGCTTGACTCATTATCAGGATCAAGCCACCCCCTTCTTCCATCCAGCTGTGTGATCACCAATTTTGTTCCTGTTATCCTTGATTCACATGAACTATATAATCACTATCTCTCAATAAAGATTATTATCTATCTTCTAAATATTTTCCCCCATATAACTCTGCTAAAACAGCACAGTTACAACACAAGCAGGGGGCTCAAAGTCCCCTGGCATTGTAAAAAGGGGTGAACTGCCAGAAAATAGCTCAATGACCACAAATGCTGATTCTGATTGACTAAGGGAGAATTTTTTCTGGCCAAGACCAGGGGTGCTGGAGATTCCCAGGTTAATTTCCGTGGCTCCACCTGATTGGCTGGAATGCATCCCAGACATTTCAGGTTCATTTGGCGTTCTTGGTATTGATGTGCCGTTTTTTATTGGCCCTTTCTAATTGTTTTTAAAAGTGGGCAACAGCATGCCAACAAATAGTCCAAATCAATCAGTGTTTCTTCCCAGGTTGGAACAACCAATGCCAGGGGATCCGCTGGGTAGGACAGAACAAATATCTCATCCACAGTGTGTGCCAAATCCCCTGAGGAATTTAGTGGCTTGGCTATTATTTTGAGACCTTTCTTGGTGCAGTGGGGAAAAATGGTTCAATCTAAGGCAAAGGGTGGCAGTGAATATACACTGGGTCCTTTTATAAAGACATGTGATTGAAGATTCTTATTGGTAGCATAAGAGTCCTGCAAACCAACTAACAGCAAATATTGTTATACAATTTATGATAAATAGTTACTTTCAATTGCACACTGCTTGGTGAAGTGACAATGCTACCTTGAGAGACAAGAGGAGCTAACTGCCTTCATCAATTGAAAGTCATTTATCTAATTTAAAACGCAAGCAAACCTCTCTCATAGTCAGGCAAGAAGAATAGTATTCCTCTGAGGTTCAACATGAAAATTAGTACAAGCTGTTGTGTACTTAGGCGTGGCCAAGACACACAATGTGAAATCCTAATGATAGGGTTGATTTTTTTAATAAACTTAGAGGCTAGTCTTCAGGGATGAATAAGGGATTTACCTTAAGGCCCTGGGAATTATAGTTATCATAAATTTCCTCTAGATACAGCTAATAAGATGGTGCTAAAGTATAATAAAAATCATAAAGAAAACATGTGAATATAACTTTATTTTATTGGATAGATAAAATGATTCTTATATAGCAAAGGTTTACCAAAAATGATAGAAGAACAGATTAATTACCTGTCACTATTATAAGTGGGTTGAGGATCAATAATGTCATCAGTAAGTAAGTAAATGATTCCTTCACCTAATTTGAAGTAAACCCCATTTTGAGTTGCAAATGGGAATTGAAGAGCTTCACAATAAAAACATGACTCCTCCAAAGGCAAAATCAAATGCTCTTGAATATTGTGATTCACAGAACAAGCAAGAGCCAGAATTGGTCACCACAGATGCATTTTCAAGACTCTATTTCAGGGCCTCTGGAGGGTAAAAAGGACTGGATCAAAATCAGCCCCTCCTTGTGTTGTGTAAAAAAGACAAAAGGTTTCCCCAAGGCACCACATACATCAACCAGGACAATGTCATCAAAAAACCCTTTTTGCAGATGTCTATGGAACACTCTACCAAAAAAATACCAGATGGAGAAACCATCTCATATGTACCCATGCACCAAAGAGTTGATACAATCCTACACTGTCAGAGTACCACATCCCAGGCGGGGTTCTGTTAGCCTCAGCTGCCAACTTACTTTGTTGGGAGGAGGGAAGGGCCCACCATAGGAGGGGTGCTAACTTGATGATTAAGATGTTGAGTGGCCTACCAAGACCCATGCTTCAGTAGAGGAAACTATGGTGTCAACTAGTCCATCCAAGGTAATGTAGGCTATGCCTGTATATTGGTTGGCATATGAAAGTGACGGTCCAGGGCTGGGGTGCAGACGGTCAGGTTTGGCTGTGGGTGGAGCTTCCATATCAATCTGGTAAGCAGGAAGATAGTTGTACTTCTCACAGAATAATGTGACTGGATGCTTTTATCAGGTTCCTCTGTGATAAACTGTTCTTGGGGTCCTTAGTCTGACCAGGCCAGGAAATCAAAGTGGAGGATGCTATTCAAGGTGAACTCAATGTATTCCAGCTTGAGGGTATATTCAGATAAATGTACTGGACCAAAGGGAGCTCTTGGTAGACAATAAACATAGGCCAGGTTTCAGGAACTTCCTCAGTTATGTGGACTGTCAGTCTGTTATTTTTTGTTAGAACATTAGTGAATTGAAAATAACTAAGAATAAATATGAAAAAATGGTAGAACCGAGGTCCCATAATCTTATTTATTTCAGAATAAAAATACCATTTTAAAAGTGTTCTCTGGATTTAAATATCATTCAAAATTCTAAGTTCTGCTTGAACCATCACCTGATAGCTGAGTTGCTCAGTTTCTTCTGGCCCAAAGGCTCCAGGGTCATAATGTACCTCATGGCCTGCCAATTCTTCTATTGATATGACCCCAACCTGACAGTCTGTTGGTAACCCACTATTAGCTTCATAATCCTTACTAGTGTTTTTTATTTTGTATTACTGGTTTCTCAGCAGCTACAAGCTCAGTCACTTTTAGCCCATAATTTGGTTTTATTTTGGATTAACTTCCTGGTAATTGGCTGTCTGTGGATCAAATGACCAGGTGGTCCTAACTTCAAGCCAATCATGTGTTCACTTCCAAATCTGAGCCTTCATACTGAGCAGCAACTCCCCTTTTGGCTGGCATGTCAGTTATGACAGTAATGACAGTATGTTGGTTTAATGTGTCCAACAATATGTATTGGTCTGGATTAATCACCTGCCTATGACACTCTTCTGCACTTTGAAAATCCTCATTCAGGTGGGCCAACAAATCCCCTTAATTAATCAGTTACAAATTACTGTTTTTTCCTACTTGCTCATTAGCTAGCTGTAAAAAACACAGATGGCTGGCCCAGGGGTCCACAGGTTCTACAGAATTATCAGTAAAAGGCTCCAAGTTTGATTTTCCCAATTGGAGTTTGTTATTTCTTCTGAGAGAAATGACATTCATAACATACACTACAATTGAGGCCTTTAACATACCAAGAGTGGTGATTTTTAGTAGTTCTAAAGCACAAATTATGGCGGCCTACCCTTTTTCAGAGGCATCCATGAAGTACTTGCTTATGGGAGGTTTTTGAGAAGTTTGCCAAGAGAAACACCCCTCTCAAGTCAGTACTGCCAATCCAAACTCAATTACACTTTAAAGTATGGGTACTGGACAGTGTAGGCCCTATTCCTGGAAAGGGTAACAACAAAAAGTAAATAATCACTGCTATCAAATTTGCCACACAATTGACAGTGATTCAAGCTGTCAAAGCCCACACTGGTAACAATTTTTGAAGATTCATCAGCAAAGGAATCATCAGGAAGTTTGGAAAGCCAGAACTAATTTCACAGACAGAGGCAAAGAGCTAACATCCAAAAAGAACAATGTATATCTGGAAAATCCAGGAGTGAAACACATAGTAGCAACACCCTACTATCTGCAGACCAACGGCAGGATAGAGCAGTTGAATGGTAGCCTAGTGCAAGCCCTTTCCAAGATCACTTCCAGAACCCCAGAAGATTAACCAAAGCAATTACCAACTGCTCTCCTTGTATGCTGCACTTGCGTGAACAGATTCACTGGGAAAAGCCCCTTCAAACTAGTTTACAACACACAGCCAAATATAGTTCAAGCCCTATCAGAGAAAAATTAATAATCTCCAAGAAAAGTGCACTCATAACTGATCTCCAAGTCTTCTGTGCCAATGTAAACAACTAATAAGGGAAGAGAAACACCTACAAGGTATGTTTGCTCTTCTGAAAGACAGACATGAAGTTGGAGACAAGGTCTGGGTAATGAACACAGACAAGAGTAAATTACAACCCAAGAAAGTAGGCCCCACCATTATCATAAAGATAAAGGATAACAATACTTACCTGGTACAAGGCTTGAGCAGAAGAAAACAGGACAAGGTCCTGCACCATGATAGGCTTTGACCATGCAAGGCCTGTCAGAAGCAACACAAGACCATCATTATAGCAACAGAACAGCAATTGGTGGAATATGGAGCCTCCACACCTGAAGATCTTCCTGCAGACCTTTCAACAGAGGAAGCCAACCTTCAACTGGGGGGTGTCAAAACAGCGGGGTCACCCCTCTAGAAAAGTTCTGCACAAGAGACTCTGTGTCACTCAAACTGAATTCCTCATAACCCAAAGCTAAATGTGGAAGTCAACTTGAATTTCCAAATGAGGCAATAAGACCCAGTGACAATCCCTACTGGGTGGATAGCTTGATTTAGTGATTGAATTATTACAAGGATCAAGCCACCTCCTGTCCACTCCAATTGATTGATCATCACACTCTTATTTCTCATAAAATGATACTCCCAAAATATATAGCTGATACATCTCAATAAAGATAATTATCTAGTTTCCAAAATATTTTCCCCTTGTAACTTGCTAATACAACACAGTATTACAACATCTTCAATTAATCCCTCTCAGGGAATTAACGCCCCAAGCAGATCACCAAATAGTTCACTAACCAGCCAGTAAGCTGGTGGCACCATTATCAGTCAACCATTTATGACATGGATCACCTAATACAGATCCTAAACAAAACACAACTTGAATAAGCCTTGTGACTCAAGAGGAACATTGTCACAGGTGACAAACTCCTGTCAACTATGATAATCAAAAGGCCTCAACTATGGGAGTCAAACCCTGACGCCCCGCGGGCTGCTAGCCACCCGGCCGCCCGCAGTTTTTGGGGTTTGAATCAGCATTGGATTTGACTTCGGAGAATCTCCTGAAGTTTGATGAACCAAGCTTGCCTACAACAATACCCCCCACGCTAGAGGTTCATGTTAACCCAACCAATCAACGGGCCGGGTTAGCCACAGACCCCAGAATAACCTGGGCCACTACAGAAGAAGAATCAAAGATACCTTCTATAAGAAGCGGGCCACCCAGAGATGACCCGTCCCGTGACCTGGTTAAGGAATTTGAGTGCTCTAGTTGCAAGTCAGCCAATGAAATAACCCCCGCAATTGTTGCCACCAAGGGCTGTGAGGACCTAGTAGATGGGGGAAACCCAGGCCATGAAAATCTTTGAAAGTTTTGCCATGACAGATGGGCATACTTATACCCTGGGCCGCCAGGAAGATGCCCATTGCCATTCTTGCAATAAAGTGACATGAACCTTTTGTTCAACCAGATCATACCATACTTGTTATTAGTTTTACTTCATCTACAGTCTACTCCTTGCGGCCCCGTCCCCTGTGCCCACATACCCCAAGAAACTGCAGACCAGTTGCCTGAACTTTACCGTCCACCAGGAGCTCCCTTTGGCCCAGTACATTTTACTGAGTACCCACCCAACCCGGTGTATTTGGAGTTTACTCTGGAGAAGATCCTCATCCACAACCCTGAAGCTAGAACTAGAGAGACTGAAACAGTATACATAGAAGGCATCAAAATCACCATACCTCCTCTGCTATTCCGAGACAAGTATAATTTCCTGCCCGCATATTTGGTTCCAATGACGCCGCCCCTCACCCCGCGGCCCAACTGCCCGCAAGAATCTGTTGCCACTGATGAATCCACTTCCACCCAAATATTTGGGGTGATGTATATCACCCTCACTGGGTCAATTGATTCCATGGTGCCTATGAGCGGACCTTGGGCAATCCTTGGAAAATTGTTATCTTATATTGTAAAGTTAGCCCCAATCCTGTAGTGGGCTCTCCCTGCTGGGCCCGCGGGCCGTCCACCTGCAAGTTCTCAGGAACCCCCCACAGGTTGGATCCCTGACAAACATTACTCAGATAAGCTCCATGATCCCCATGATGTACATGGACGGTGTGTGGCTTGCCATGATACTATATAATATCCTATATTCTACCCAATAAAGTATCATTCTTCTTTTAAATCTTCCCCTTTATCTTGTTTATTATACTTCCCAGAAGTATAATATTGACAGTGGTAGCACAGGTAGGTTATTCATACCTACCCAACTCAAAGGAAAAATTCACCCTAAGAAAAAGACCCAAGCAATGGTACTCCCTAACAGCTCAAGAGACTACAAGGAAGGACAAGACATTCCTGCAGGCTTTGTTATCTACAACAACATCCTTGTACCCATCAAACAATACAACACTCTCAAAGCCCACAGATTTTTACACACAGTGCTAACCACAACAGGATCACAACAGCCTGAGATACCCAATATTGTATTCCAATGCCTGTGTAAAGCCAAAATTGGCGCTTTTGTGGGACTCTGTCAGGAAAACACCTCTCTTTGGATCAACAGTACACAAAGAAAATTTGAGCAAGTGTACTATCCCCCAAAGACTCTGGGTCAGTGAAATTGCCCTTCACATTACAGGAACTGCATCACGTTTTGTAAGTGGATGGCTAGCCCAACACCCAGACCAGAAGGAAGACAGGGGGTATTCAAAGCTTTATTCCTTGAAAAGTTCTCCATGAAGGATTCCGGTGTAGTAATTATGACAGAGCTTCAAACCTTCAAGATGACAGGAACCATCAAGGAGTAAATTGCTGCATGCAAAGACCTACATGACCATGCACCCAACATCATCAACTTTGATGAACCTGGGCCATGTTTGAACTTCTACAATGGCCTTCCCACACACATTAGACGTCAGTTTGACATGACCTGCTGCAAGAACCTTGAAGATGTGTTCCTAGAGGGAAAGCACGCAGCACAGAAATCTGACGGCCTAAATGCAACCAACAAACACAAGGAGAGCCCCACAGCCAAGAAGGACACTCACCCCAATAAGCAAAACAACCAAGCCAACAACACCCATCCTCAAAACAGGATTTGTATGGCCCAAGCCAACCAGGCAAGCACCAAAGATACCAACTGCTGAGAATTTTGACCAAGCAATGATGCCAATTATGACAGAGCTCACAGATTGGGACTGTTACAACCAAATCCATAAATCAGTAGTATAAAAAGCAATGATGCCAACTATGACAAAGCTGGCAGATATGAATTGCAGCTGCCAAATAACATAAATTGGTAGTATGAATTATATTCATATTGGATCAGCAGTAGTCTGCTGACCTGAACCTTAAATTAGCCAATGATAAGCGCCAAACTACTTTTAAGTCAAGCGCTGCGGCGCCAATCAAAAATTATTGCAAGCACTGCCTGGTAAATATTGCAGGCGCCAAAGCGCTGCTTTACTTTTACCTTGAGCGCCGAGGTGTTGGGTTTGATTCCTCATAATCTCAAATTCCCATATTTATCACATTAATAAGCATTAAGCTTGTAGTATGCCAGGATGATAAGAAGTGATCCTGAAGTAACTAAATTATTCCATGCCAGCAAGCATCACCTGTGCTGGGTGAAGATAAAGATATTCTATTGGTTGACGTGTGATAAATGCCAAACCTAGATTAATAATTACCCAAATAAGGGCATGTTAGAATGTCCTAGAAGACATTGCTAGCAGTCCAGGGATTAACCTTGCAGAAGGTATAAGAAGAATTAATCAATTACAATAAAAATAATCTTTGAACCATCTTTGATATATCTTTAATCTGGTTGACTTTTATCCTAATCCTTAAGTGCTTCTGCGCAATCAGAAGCCATTGCCAGACAGTAATCATGGTTCCATTCAATCCTGGCCCTTCTGATACAATACTACTCATATCATCCCATATGACAGTATTCAAGCAAAAGTCATGTGCCCTATAATCTCAAATAATTGTAGCGCTGTAATACAAAAAGCGCAACACGGAGTAAAAACTACATCCTAAGCTAGCAATCTGTCTGGAATTTCTCCATATTCTATAACATATAACTACTTTTTCTAACCAAATCCTGCAACTATACTGAACCAAGCATATCATTATTTCCCATAAGCATTACATGTTTACTTGATACCCTCAATCTACTTCTTTTGATTATTTCCATGGTTGTCCTGGTGAATTTGATAGCACTTGTCTAAGTTCAAACAATTTTCAATTGACCATTCTTATAATCCTTTTAAAATTCTATTCATAAAACTTTTTGGATAAAAACGACTTAAGCATTTTATCTAATAATACTACAAATGCTTTAAAAGGAAGAAGTAATAAAATATTGAATAAATTAGCCTTCTGGCAGTCTGGACACTCAATATCCACTTTTAAAACCAGCACACTTTCATTTTATCCTTTGGCTTCAAGATAAATTCCCCTGTGTTATGGGCTTCCAAGAGTATATGTATAAAAATTAAATTTCTTGAACAAAGATGGGCTTGATACAATGCACTATTGCGGGATTTATTTTCAGTAACCTGGTTTATCCCAACACTAGCTTTTTGAGACAATCATTACACCCCTTTATGTATTGCTTGTAGAATTGTTAGTGTTTCTATCTAGAGGGTTTCACCCAGAACTCAAATTTATCAATCTATCGAGATAGCTTTTATCTTTGGACCCTACAATTGAGCTTTAAAGCCTTGGTATCAGCCTCCCGCTAGGTTTAAAAATAGGAGATCTGATCTAAATAATTGGGCAATATTTTGCATTTAAGTGGGCCATTCCCTCATGTAGTGGATGATTATGCCTTGTACTTAAATTTGGTAGTCTTTACCTGGCTTTAGTTTGGCATCGTCCTTTAGTTTCAACAGCAGCAGATCTTTATTGCATTTAGATATAAGATATCTGGTTTCTAATGGATAATCGATATAAGGAGTCATTGTGCTTTTGCAGTATTATTATTGTCGTAATTGTCCAGGTGTATATAGTCAATAAAAGACAATGCAATTAAAATATCATTTTTGGCATCGTTCTATTGACTGTATATGCTTGAACAATGACACAATGATATAGCTGATGAAAGCCCAACCGTGCATTTTAAAATTAAGGATATAGTCTGTATGATTTTCGTATTGGTGTATCGAACACTGAAGTAGTTTAACTGCTTTCGAGATATTGTAGTTAAAAATGAGTTTAAAATGTGTTAGAGGATGATTTGTCCACAATGGATTTATTCGAATCGATTGGGTCCTTCAGTCCACCCGCCGCAGCTATCAGGTGATTAGTCCTGAAGTTTATTAGTTTTTTTAGAAAGTTGGCTAGCCTCGGAAATTTATGGGGTGCTTAGCTTTATGCTACACGATGCCAATTCATAAGCTTTCCTTCTTTCTTTCAGAGTTACTTTTCAGCAGGTGGGGATTTCATACTGCCATACCACAACTTTTATCAAGTGTTTTCACTGTAAATGTTTTATCTATTTTGCAAGTGCTCTTTTGTATTTGCTTCACTGTTAATAGCTTTCTAGAAATATTTGCTGCTTAATTTGGTTTTTAAGAAAAATACTGATTTTTGTATAGGATATTTCCATCAGCAGTATGAATATAGACCAACTTGAAGAGCTGTTGGTGCTTCTTGACATCTCATCAGATCCACCTTCCACCAAACCTGAGCCCTGTCTGGAAGAACAAAGTGTGATATATTCTGGAGGCTATGGAGTCAATGATGACAATTTCAACTTGATAGATTTTCTACCTGAACAACTAGATTCCAATCTGCCAAGTCCCAGAATAATTTCAGACTCCAAGCCCCAAGCTATAGAACATATCCAGGATGTGTGTCTTGAAGAGACATATCTATTAGAAGATATGGGTCCTAGATTGAACCCACTAGCAGAGCCTAGTAAAATGAATATGAATGAGCAACACATCAACAATACAGGTACCATTTGAACAAAATCTAATCTAATAATTATAGCAACCCAAAGCCATTCTATTCAAGTTGAATACTCTTCAACTGGCACAGGGTCTGACAATCTACCTACTGTACATGAGATGCCCAGCAAAGAAAACAAAAATGTTGGTACTGTAATGGAGCAGCTAGAAACCCCTACTGCAAACATAACTCTTGCATCAAAAGATCTGGGTATCTCCTTCTGAAACCACTAACATCCTTAAGTCCATAAGCCACAGGAAGGCATCAATTGCCTTCATGGCAATACTCCACTGCCGCCTAGCAACAATACAAAGGACATGGAAACCAACATCAAAAAAACTGATATATTAGGTACCCAAACACAACATATTCTTATTTGAAGCCACAAATAGGAAACACTCATTGAAGATGAACAGACTCTTTAATGTTGCATTGGAAGCAGCTAAAGACGGCAATCATTTGGATCCTATCCAAGGTACTAATGTTTTTACTAAGATAATTGGAATTTAGAAATTGATAAGGAAGTCTGTGTAGACACAAGTCAATTTCCTACATTGGATCTATCACTAGAAGTTAATGATTCAAGAAGCAAATTTATCAAAATTACCCACTACTCTACTACAAGATCACTTTCTCACTTCATTGAGAAGCTTTGCTCATTTGAACCAGGATTTGTGGTTGGAGTGGCTTTTATAACCCCTACTCTTGCCTATATTGAACTCAAAGATTCTAAAAAAGGTAAAGTAGAACCTATATTTCTTATACATTCTAGCGGCTGTTGCCAATTCCCTCTATTCCACATATAACAAACAGGGGTCCTCTTCTATCTGCTCTCCTTCCAAAGATACTGCATTCATGACTGGATCTCGTATCAAAGTAAGTGATGCATTATAACTGTTAAAATATACATGTCTTACAGTATCCCTCATTCTAGAGGCTGCTGGGACTTGGGTGATTGCAAATTAACATAAGGATTTACAATTGGTTGCATTAAAGGCAAAAGCTTACCAGGATAAAAGTATCTGTTATGAAATATTCTTATGGGCACTTTGAACATAAGCTAAATTGCTGTAGCTGATCCCCTACTCTGTCACTGAAATATATTAATGTACCTTTGACTGGATGGTATGAACCTATCCTTTTGTTTAAACACATGGCTACGAGTATGAATACCATGTTTAACTTCAGCTACCTTGGGGCAACAGTGCCCATGTTGAGTTAGGCACTGCCAATGCTTTTAATGTTGATACTATAGTAAAGTGAAACTTTAGGTTTTCATAATGTTGTCTTCTGGATGTTGACACTTTTTAAATTAATGAAACACTTTACCCTGGACATTTTAATATAAAAAATATGCAGTGCACATACAGTACCAAAATTGAACCCAGAGGTCTCAAAAATGTAATAAGAACATACCTTAATTAATAAAAATAAGGAGAAATAACCAACTGTTTCTCATTTTAATATGTAAAAAACCCTCAGTACTATAAAAACTCATTTAGTTGCTATAAAAATAAAAGATATAACAATACAAGAACATAATTACTATAATCATATGGGATATAGTAAAAGTAAGAACCTAAGAATGTTTACTCATTGACCTTCATATAAGCATGGCAGAAAATATCTCATGTCTTACTTTGCTGGGGATCCACCATAAAAGGGAAGAACTCCCCCAATCTATGGAACAAGGCCCCCAGATTAAAGCCAGTCATTGATGAACCAACAAGAAGATATATCATAGCTAAATGACCAAGTGTTGAGAATCTCCCATTAAACTGCTAAATCTTCTTAACAAGAAATAGCCAGCTAAATATAGAAAGAAGCATTGAGTATACCAAAGGAAGATCCTCAGAGAGAGCAGGATACACAGAACGCTTGTAGTTAAATTTGCGCCCCCAGTGGCTTGTATCATACTTGAATCAATTGTTGGATAGCACTCCTGTGGTGTAATGCTCAGTAGGACAGGAGTTTTTCCAATCAGGTTTAGCCTTTTGATTCTTACTGGAAAATCTTGACAGACCAAGAAGAAGCCTTTGTAAGATTGAGATAAGATTAACATTCATAATTTAAGGTAACTATTAGTATCAAACTCAAGGAGTTAGGAATCAAAGTTTTTTAATAAAAAGATGAGATATAAGGTACTTAATACTGTTTCTAGAATAATTGAAAATAAAGTAAGAGTTGTGACTTAAAAACCAGGTTTTGGAGATTTTAAGACATGATAAAGATACTGGGAATCTATAGGCATAGATTCTTATGGACCCTCTTGGGATGTGGCTTAATCAGACATGTATAGCCACAAGAAGAAGATAGCTAATGGTTAAATATTTTAAACATCAAACCAATATTGAAGAGAACATGGTTTAAACTAAACACTGGGTCTGCTAACATCTCAATTAAGAAATCTGAACTTGCATGTCAGGAAACCAACCCTGAGTGAACAGCCTATCAGAATCAGGAATCAGTCAGGCTGCAGGCCAGGCAGGCAGAGCCCATCATATGATTGGCGCTAAATTGAAGAGGTACAACATATATATCCCAATCCAGGACCAGGGGCCAGCAGCTGAAACTATAATATCTATCACTCCCAAGAGGGCAATATACACTATTCCAAATAGCTTATTGTTGTTATCCATTGGGTGTTCAGAGGCAGACATGGGCATCAGTTTGTGTGTGAGGGGGTTCCATGTCCATTTGGTAGGCAGGAAGGAAGTTGTATTTGTTTCAGAACAGGTAAAGTCTCAGTGATATGCTAAGAACCCTTCCTGCTGAAACTTGTCAGTTCCCTAGTGTGGGCCAGAGGGTCACTTTTTAATATTTGCACAGTGGTATGCTCCTTATACTTAGGCCTCAATGGGTACTCAGTGAAGTGAACAGGCCTGCAGGGTGCACCTTACAGATAGAAAACAGCAGGAAAAGGGGCTGGCAGGCCAGAAGAATGGGTGTTAAATTAACAGATAACTAAGATAAAATAAAGAAATAATTGGGAAAGCCTATTTTAAGGAAATCCTTTCCTTAACCTGATTATTGGGGGTGTTCTCATTGGATTCTCAGCCTAAAGTTGACAGTTTTGGGCCTGAAAATAATGTCAATAAGTTGACAGTCACAATTGACAAGGACAGAATGAATAGTATCGGGGAAAATCAATATTGGATCTGCATTCAAAGAAAGGACAGCCAATCAGAACCTGAGAATCCAATAAATGAATGTGTAAATATTCAAAATACTGGGTTAAAGCTCAACTCCAGCCAATCAGAAGACCAGCTGTTGAATATTGAAAACTGAGCAGAAAGTGTAAACAAAACTCTCAATGCAACCAACCAATCAGATGAACCAATGACTAAAAATTAATTCAAAAACAATAAAAATTAATAACTCACTAAAGTTGAACTAATAGAACAAACCAATTAGTGTAAACAAAGTGGAATTCATTAATAAAAGCATCAAATTGCAGAGATTTAGCCAATCAGCCAAACTGATTCATAAAATTAAATGCAGATTTACACATGATAACTTTAGTAGCAAATCAACAGTAGCGGAAAGTCAAACAATTAATGTGTTGCAGTTCAAAGACCAACACACAGCCAATAATAACTTTCACCCAGAATCCAAACCTCCTTGCAACCAATCAGACTCATTAGCCTGCACTACAACAAAGCCAAGTATTATGTCAGGGCTGGAAGCTGATTTATCAATTAGAATAAGGCCATCAAGAATTCCAGCCTTAAGACCATTATCAAGTAACTCAGGCCTATCCAGACAGGAAAAGACAAGAAAAGAAAGCAAAATAGAAGTTTATCAAAGAGATTTGAATAAACCAGATTTATTTTGAAAAGCTAAGAAGGAGAATGTTGGAATATGGGAGTAGAGAGAGAATAGGAGAATTTATACACTTAGTGTTTAAAGTTTAAGAGAAAGCAGGGGTAATTGAGTGTAAATTGTGTCAGAAGGCAAGTTTTGCATTCATAAATGGTGCGGATTATAGCTTAGTTTGGATGCTCTCGTTTCAGGCTTTCAGAAATATGTTCAAGCATTGAGATTAGTTCACTAGATTGTGAGATACAAAACAAACAAGTGGATATCTTCATGCATATGGAAAACAGATTTTTACATGAATTGGGGGACTCAAAATTGTATAATTAAATAAGAGTTATTATAAAAGCTACTTTAAAGAAGCTTCAAACTCATTTCAACAGTTTAAACACATCAATTAAGTTCAGAAAAAAAAAGCAGCTTCATGTCAGGAGGATCCTGACATATTAGCTCCCAGAAACTCAATGAATTTAGAAACTAGGAAACTTACAGTAGTTTTAAAAGCTATGGTGACAACCAAAAATACTTCAGATTTAAATGAAATGATTTCAGATTTAAGTGGATTCCAACTATTAATGTAAAATATACACTCTGTTAACTGGCATTTTTGATGTTAATGGACAAAATGGGTCAACACAGCAACAAAGTGCTCACATGCCAAACAAAACTATTCAAAATACAAACCAAAATACATGGATTCACAAACAAAATGTTGTGAGTTGACCTTTGGTGTACATATGTTTACTATGTAAATTGGTGACAAAATACACTCAAGCATGGTGAGTCAAAACTCAAACCAAAAATAAAACACAATGGTAACTCAACATGTAAGCAAAATCACTCAATTGCTGTGTGCAATGGATTGTAATCAAGAATGATACCAAGGTATCTAAAATAAGAAACAAGATCTGAAACACAAATTTTAAAAATATTGTGTTGGGTGCTTAGATTTGATGTGAAATCTGGGAAAAAGGGGAAAAATTATTTTGGGTATTCTAAAATGTTTGTTGTAAACCCAAAAACAACTAATCAAGAAATAAAAAATCTATAATTGGGATATTGGGTGGGGAAAACTCTAATTAAATATCCCTATTCAGATAAAAAGCAAAAATTAAAAACCAGTGTGTAACTTAATAGGAATTTATTTTATTAATTTTTTAAAGTGGAAGAAACACAACAATTGAGTAACAATGCACCCATTGTGCACTGCAGGTAGGACACACTATTTTGAAAACAGCATCTCAATTTACAATATCACAAAATACAACATCTCAATTTTTAGCTATCTTGATTTTATAGTAAAAACGCCATTTCGACTTACAGCATTGGTACTATGAAAAACATGTTTTCAAAATTTAGATTTTTTCACCTCCAAAAAAACCCAAAAAATTCTCAAAAATAAATATTAAAAAACATTTCTAGGCTTAAAAAAGCCTCAGAATTCCAAATCTGCAATAAAAAATGGGGTTGATTAGTAGCAACAAGGCTGTGTAAAGCCTGAAAGTCAAAATATACACAAAAATAACTATTTCATCTATTATAACTATGATCTATACTTTAAAATAAGCAGATATTTGTACCAAATACTGTAAGGTCTGAAGGCTTGGGGTAAATTATTGTAAACTAAAGCCTTTAAACCAATAATGTTTATATTTGTCAAATATAAAAAGGTAGGCAAGGTTTGCAACAATAGCTGCACAAAGGCTTCTAAAAGCTTATATGAAGTGAATTAGGGGCTAAGGCAATTTATTAAACCTAAGAAAAAATAAGGACCAGTCTTAATGACTGAAAATTTTGTTAAAAAATCAATCTCTAAGTCTGGGAAGTGATCAGCACTAGCTGGGGGATTAAAACTGTCAACAATTAAAGTGTGAGTACCACTATAAAAATTGCCTAACTGATGAAAAATATAATCAAATGGAATCATGGAACTAAGATGGGAAGATGCAAGAGCTAAAAAAAGAAAAACACAAGCCACAAAACCTAACAAGTACCTTTTTGGGGTGCAAGTCAAACAATCTCAACTTAAGTTGAGATTGGATAAAACTCAGGCTTTTTATTAAAGTCTGGTTATTGAGGTGGTGAATAGGGAGAAACAACTAACCAAAGGTGGTTAGAATGGCTTGTTAGGTATAAGAGATACAAACACATGTTTCTGCTTACTTTAACCTTTAAAAGTTAAGTAACAAGATAAAGGGAAAGAGAGGAAGCAAAAGATTGCTTGGAAAAACTCAAGTTTGAGCAAGAGAGCAAGTGAGAGGACAGAAAAACAAGATCCAAACTGCTGGCGTAAGCCAATGTTGCAACTAAACCAATGAGGATTCAGTACTTGGAATTGGGGAAGACAACAGTCCAATAGGAAAGAACAGGATAATAAGAATAAGGTAGCGTTTATTGTAGGATATTGTGATTAATATACTAAATGGGGAAGCCACAAGGCCACAAGGGGGTGGCATAGTGGGAAGTTCCATGTAAGGTTTGAAGCCAAGGAATAACTTGTGTGGGAATCAGAGGGTTGAATTGGCAACACTCCTAATTAGGATGAAGTGCACGCCATTTGACCTTGCCAGCAGATCCATTCATAACGTTAGATATGTCAAGGGGCAACTCATCAAGCGCCCCCTGTGTATTATAAGATACATTAGCAGGCAAGGTTTGAACCTTGGTTGCAACACCCCCCCTTGTCCCCTGCTTGTTGTCAGACACCAGGACTGGAGTCTGCGGAAGGTCTGCACAAACAACCTTTGTGTGGGGATGGCACAGCAGGGGCGCAAGCAATTGTGGTGAAGTTTCTTGGTGTTTCCCTGGGCATCCTCAAGTTGGTAGGTGTGGTTGTCATAGATGGCAGCTACCTTGAAGGGCCCTAGGTGGTTGGGTTCTAATTTGGCAGAATTGGGATTGAGGGTGTAGACAGGGTCACCTACAGCATATCTAGCTTTGAGGTGTTTTGTCCCCCCTGCAATCCGCTTGTGTCCGATCTCCCGGGCTTTGGCACACCATTGGTCTAGGGAGGGAGTTGGCACTAAGGGGGGGTTTGTTGGGAACCTTGGACCGTAGTTTCCCCTGTTCAACCCCTGTCAGACCGTCAGGTGTTCCAAAGGCCAGGGTGTTAGGACTGAACCCAGTGCCCCTGTTGATTCTTGCTTGCAGGATCATTAGGGCAGTGGGAAGATGTTCAGTCCACGCAGTATTAGGGTGCTCTTGTGAGAGCTTGGCAATCAATTGAACTAGTGAGCCGTTTAACTGTTCCACGCGCACGTTGGCTTGCAGATGGTAGGGAGTTGTGACTATATGCTGGAGCGCGTTCTTGACACAGTATGCCTTCACAATGTGTCCAACAAGTTCAGGCCTGTCATCTGTGATGAGACGCTTGGGTCGCCTAAAGCAAGCCGCAATCTCCTTGCCAATAAAGCGGGTAACAGTGGTGGTGGTGTGGTTGGTTGTGGCCCAGGCTACTGGCCAACGCATGAAGTAGTTGATAGCAGTGATAATATACTTCTTACCCAGTCTGTCTTCAGGAAGCGGTCCCACAATGTTGAGGGCCCACTGTTCAAAGGGTTCCATAGCCTTGATGGGTAGTACAGACTTAGGAGGTGCAGGTTTAGACGTATTCTTTTCACACAATACACATGTCTCAAGGAGGTCCAAGATGTCTTGGCGCATGCGCGGCCACCAAACCTTATGTTTCATGATCTCAAAGAGGTTACGCCCTCTGATGTGACCCAAGGTTTGGTGGTAGTGTAAGATGGTGTCTCCTTGTTGTGTGGTGGGGATATACAGTGTCTTCTCACCTGTCTCTGCTTGGAGGCAGACGCTTCCAGCATTGATGGTGAACTGACTCTTGTTATCCTTCAGCTTGGAGATGGTGACCGAGTTAAGGCCCTTGTAGCGGGTTGCCTCAGGGCACAGGTAGAGCATGGGCCAGTCTGGGTCCAGACCATTGTCCCCAGTGATGGACGCTACATAGAGTTGTGAAAGAGTGTCGGCTGTAACAAGCTCTTTTCCAGGCTTATATTTGATGCGTAATTGATAGGGGGACAGACATTCAACCCATCCTTCTTGGCGGCGTGTCAGATGAAACTGCGTGTTGAAGTACTGGAGTGACTTATGGTCCGTCAGAACGCGGGGTGGGAAGGTTGCCCCTTCCAAGTAACAGCGCCACTTCTCAACGCAGTGTACAATGGCTGACAGCTCTTTATCATGGATGGGGTAACATTGTTCTGAGTCAGTGAGCTTCCTGGATTCATATGCTACGGGGAGGAAGACACCATCATCAGTCTCTACCCTTAGAACGCCCCCTATGGCCCTGTCAGAGGCGTCAGTCTCGAGTTTGTACTGCTGGTTTCAGTTGGGGAACTGCAGTACTGTTGCCATTGTGAGCCTTTGCTTCAACGTCTCAAAGGCTTGATCTCTGGCGGGGGTCCAATGAAAGCACTGTTTGGTATTTAGGAGCTCAGTGAGAGTTGCAATTAGTTCCCCGCAATTGGGGATGAACTTGCATACATAGGCAACCATGCCCAAGAATGTTTGCACTTGGCCTACATCAGTGGGGGGCGGCATGCTAGTGATTGCCTTGATTTTGGCAGGGTTGGGCTGTATCCCTTGGGCAGAGATGGTGTGCCCAAGGAATAACAACTCTAAATTGAGAAACTCACATTTGGAGGGTTTAGCTTTTAGCTGGTTTTCCCAAAGGGTGTTGAGGACAGCACAGAGGTGTTGAAGGTGTGTGGTTTGATCTTGACTGAAGACAATAATGTCATCAAGGTACACAACCACACACTTCCCAATCAGTTCCACAAAGGCTTTGTTCATCAACATGGCAAAGGTAGAGGGAGTGTTGGTCATTCCAAAGTTCATGACACAACACTCAAACAACCCGTAGTGTGTGCAGAAGGCAGTTTTTGCCTCATCCCCTGGTGCAATGTGGATCTGGTTGTACCCCGCAGTGAGATTGATCTTACTAAAGACCTTTGCACCTGAGAGTGTATCAAACAGGTTGTCAATCAGCGGCAGGGGGTATTTATTTTTAAATGTCACCTCATTTAGGGCGCGGTAGTCTGTGACCAGGCAAAGAGACCCATCCTTCTTAGCTACAAAGAAGACTGCCGCCCCGTATGGAGAGAGCAAGGGGCAAATGAATCCCTTATCAAGCACGTCCACAAGGTGCTGATGGAGGGTTTCATCTTCCTTTGGCGTGAGACGGTATAATGGTTGTGCTTTAGGTAACAATCCTTGAAGTTGTACAGCGTGCTGGATCTCCCAGGGTGGAGGTAGTTGTTTGAGTGTTTCACTGAATACGTCCTTGTACTCCTTGAGGAGTGCAGCTAGCGCTGGTGGTGGTGATGTTGACAAGGGGGGACTGCAGATGATTCTGCACAGATAACTTTGACTGAACATTGGTTAAAGTCTAGTTTCCCCCCTTGAACTTGTATGAGCCTGTTTCTGTCATTCTGACAAACACAGTGTCATGTAGTAGTTTGTCCACTTCCATGGGGTAAATCTGAAAGCCCACCCCATTTCTATTGAGGGTGATGACAGAGGTATCCCAGTCAATGTAAGGGCAGTTATGCCGGAGCCAGTTGAGGCCAGCAATTATGTTGTGGCTGAGGCCTGCCATGATTGGTCCATAGAGCTTAACCTGGATGTTTACCATTCTTACGGAGAAGGGTACTGTCTCGTGGGTGATGGCAATCCTGCGGGAGTCAGCTACATGTACTGCTTTGAATCTGCTGGGTACTCAATCTAATTGCTGGGAGTCAGCAAACGTCTGATCTACCATGGTGTGATCAGCCCCAGTATCTACCAGTAGCTTGTGGGTGTTCCCACGGAAACAGAAGGGATAGGACAAGTGTGTTACTTTATTTGCGGAATGAGCAGCTTGCAACCTGGGGTCATTGCTATGGACCTGAAAGACGTCTAGGGTTTCAACCTCGTGAAGATTGTAGTTGCGGGAATTCTTTGCAAGCAAGGGCTGAGAGGGCGGGTCAGTCAGGGTTGTAGGGCCTCTTGTTGTTACAACCCCCAGGCTTTTCCCTGGTCCTTGATTAGCGCTAGCTGGAGCCCCCCCTTGTGGGGGCGTTTAGCTGTGCCTTCCTGCTATCAAGGTTGGCAGTGGTTTACTTGACCTTGACCATTGCTAGGTGCAGGACGTGGTTGGGGTGGAGTATTGTTGGTGCAGCGGAAGCCCATTGAAGCCTGGTTACTGGCCTCTACAATGGCTTTATAACAGTTTTCAATAGAGGTGCAGCAGCCTACGGGAACCCACTTGCAAATATGAGGTTTTAACCCATTGACAATGAGAGTGAGCAACATGGCGTTCCCATTGGTCACTGCTTTGGGGGCGGCAGCAAGGGCTTGTTGCCACGCAGCAAGATACTCAGGGACAGAACCAGTCTGCTTGATAGCCAGGAGGAGAGTCCCCAAGATAATGGGGGAGAAGGTTTTACTATACTGGGACTTGGCGGCATCTTGAAATGTTGCCCAGGTGACGTCAAACTCCTGGCTGGCCCAGTTGGTGAACCACACAGCGGTGGGCCCCGTAAGGCAGCCAGATGCAGTGGCAACCCACATGGACTTGGGAACCTGACAGATACAGAGGCGCTTTTCAGTGGACTGGAGCCAACTGACAATGTCAGCTCCTTTGACACCGCCAGTGAAGACTCTAGTTGAAGGTTGATCATACATTGCAACAGATCTGACTGTGGCAGGGTGACGCTAGCGTCATGCTGCCCAAGGCAGAGCCAATTGTATACACTGGTAAGAACTAACTGATCTTGATAGATGACATATCCTTTGGGAATGTCCCCCTCAGGGATTGGAGGGAACATCTCTTGTTGTGGAGTAGCCATGCGGCCTGTACTCTGTCTTTTCTTGGGGGAATTTTGTTTTTAAAATATGTCGGAACCTACTTCTGCTACCACTGTTGCAACTGAACCAATGAGGATTCAGTACTTGGAATTGGGGAAGACAACAGTCCAATAGGAAAGGACAGGATAATAAGAATAAGTTAGCATTTATTGTAGGATATTGTGATTAATATACTAAATGGGGAAGCCACAAGGCCACAAGGGGGTGGCATAGTGGGGAGTTCCATGTAGGGTTTGGAGCTGAGGAATAACTTGTGCGGGGATCAGCGGGTCAAATTAGCAACACTCCTAATTAGGATGAAGTGCACGCCATTTGACCTTGCCAGTAGATCCATTCATAACGTTAGATACGTCAAGGGGCGACTCATTGAGCGCCCCCTGTGTATTGTAAGATACGTTAGCAGGCGAGGTTCAAACCTCAGTTGCAACACCAAAGCAAAAAGAAAAAGGTAAGCAGGTTTGTACTTGTTTAAACTAAACCTAACATTATGTTCAGGGTTCAAGAATTGTCTATGATTAAAGGTAACTTCAAAAAAATCTAACCATTAAAATAGATCAATTTGACTGGTAGAGCAAGGGAATGAAAGGGGAAGATGTTGAGTAAAGAAATTAATGTGAATTTCTCAAGGCTTTGAATAGAGAGTGTTATTGATAATCCTGAATATGCTAGCAGCTAAATTGAAGTAAGAGAATCCTGAAAAATACTAAATAAAATTTAAATAATGATAAAAGTAAAGGAAAGAAAAGAGAAGATAGAGTGGTATTTATTAAAAAATGACTCAAATATTGGTAGAAAGAGCAACTGATATAGCTTGGAGATGCTCAAGCTTTATATCATTAGGATAGTATGCAAGAACAACCTTGCTGATCTCTATGTACTTTTTAACTGCCTTATTCTGCTTGGGGGTTGCACTTATTCTTCATGCTGGTCTTGAAGAGGCAGGCAGAGATGGCCTGCTGTTTTTTTAGATGCACCATTATCTTGTTGAATTTGGGATTCTGAACCCTGACCTTTGTAGCAAATTGGCTATGCCACCCTTCAAGGGAAGAGGTGGTCTTGATGAGACTGTCTTTGACCTGCATATATCAGTTCCACTGAATTGAGTCACTGCCTTTTCTGATGTGGTGTGCTCCCTGAAAAATACCAACCCATTGAGTTTTGAAATACTCAATAAAAGGCGCAAAGGCTGCCTGGTTGACTTTGATATATGGGTGATGTAGGAGGGCGTCATAGAAGGCATTTGTCTCCTCCTTTCTAACCAGAGCAAGGGCAGCAAAGCAATTGAATATATCCTTGGCCTCTTTTGAGCCTTCTGCGTTGATGAGCTCATGCAGATCTGAGCATTTTTGAAGGCAGCGGCAGAGTGCCTGCCAAAAGTGAAAGTAGCATCTCTGGGGGGAGCTCTTGAAGACTTTTATGAAGGCATTTGCTTGAGCCTTTTTGAAATTCACTACCAGATATTTGTGGTATGGAAGGATTTCTGCCTGCTTCTTGGTTAGGGTGACTTCCTCTTCCTGTGACTGGGCCTTTTTCTTGAGCCCTCTAGTCTCCTTTGGCTCCTTTTCAATGGTTGGGAGGATCTCATCCAACTTGGCCTTCAAAATTGAAAGAGCACGCTCATAAGTTTCCTGTTTCTTATTTGGAAGGAAAAAGAAGACCAAGGGAAGAACTAGATTTCCAATCTGCCTATGGATGTTCCAAAGCTGGCTAAATAGCTTTGGGCAGGTGGAGAAAGTTCCTTCTGTAAGCCAGGTCTTGCAGTTGAGAAGGTCGCAAAGTTCCTGGGAGGCAGCAAAGTAAATAATTTGCTCATGTGCATGCTGTCCTACATTTTAAAGGAGGAATCTATCTTCATGGCGTGAAAGTTTCTGCTCCTTGGTTAGGATCAACTAGTCAATTGATGTAGCACTGACACCTTCAGTGCTCAGAGCATACCTCTGATCAGTGAGGTATCTCTGCAATTTAGTGGCACCACCAACAGTGGAAAGTTGGGTGTGGTTTAAATTGAGGAGGGCATCATTGACCACCTTAGTGTCAGTTTGGTCTTTGGTGATTGGGATGACCTGGCAAAGAAATCAGCGGATCAGTTGATACAAGGGGTCAAAGGGCTCAGCGCAGTCATGGCCTACAGTTAACGCCTTGAATCTTGTAAACCCATAAGTGGTAGCCTTGTTGGGAGCCCAACGTTATCACATTTGCTGTGATGCTGGTGTATTGCTTTCTTCTCTTTGTTACAGCTGAAGCTGTACCCTTTATATACAGAGCTAGTACCCCCCTTCTTGATCATAATTGGGTAGCTGACAGGGTATGTGGTGGGTACAGCAAAAGTGCCATTTTAATTCCAGATATTGTGCACAGTTTAAAGATCCCAGAGCTCAATTGGCATATCAAAAGGAGCACCAGGCTCAGGCTCCTGATCTTCTTTCTCTTCAGGATTTGAAGTGGGATCAGAGTGGCAGTTGAAGTTGAATAACTTCTCTTGGGGGTCTGAAGGGGAGTAAAAAAATGGAGAGTGAGTAGGGATAGGACTGTTTCCCTCTGGTTCAGGTTATAGAGCTGGGGTCTTGGGGGGAGCTTTGGTCTTAGAAGGCTGCTTCTTTAGGGTAGTCTAGGTCTTTTTGGCCTTGGGAGGAGTGACCTTGGACTTGAAGGCCTTGGTGGCCTTGAACACAGCTTTATTGATTGACTTGGGAGGCATCTAAAAGCAAATTAGTATCAAAATATGAGCAATTTGGGGGTTGTTTTCAAAGAAAAAAAGTAAATGTTTTTAATATAAAAGTAGTCAATATTTTCACATATTCTTGTAGAAAAAGCCATGAAAGATATAATATCAAAATTTTAATATTTGTTGTTTAGTAAAAATAAAAAATATTAGTAACACAATTAGGCAAAACTTTGAGTTTTGACTGAAAACTTGCAGTCAAAATGGTGTTTTTGAAGTGACGTAATTGAGATGCTGTAGCTCAAAAACAGAGTGTTTTTGACCATTTTTATATTAAATTAACAAATTTTTGGTGGGGCTACCTCAACCAGGCCAAAGAGTAAAACTTGAATTTTACAAAAACTAACTTATACAACTGGGGTTAAAAAGTACCCAGTTGTTTAGAGAAGATTAAAAAATATATATTTGCAAATCTTCATATAATTTCTTACATTTTTTATTAATATGGTTTTTTACATGAAATAATACTTTTGAAAAGTGGAAAGCAAGAATTGCGGTGGGGGAATCAATATAGCATAGTCTGGTGTCATATGTAATTTCCCTTTATCCATTGTGTGCATCAAATCAATTGGGTGATATGAAACTTGTTGGAATTTGAAGTGACGTAAATCAAAATGGCGTAATCACCCCCTTCCATATTAAAATCACTATTAAAATATTTTTTAAGAGATCCCTTATCAATGTATCCATGTTTAATAAAATTATAAATTACATATAGTAAAACTGGTTCTTTTTACCCAGCATTGATAATCTCTAGTAGGATTATCATAGTGGCGTTATTTTAGGTTGTTCTTGGTATAAGTGTCTTGGATTAATACTATAGGAACATCTTCTGGCACTATACAATAGGCTTAATTTAAGTTCAGAAATAAGCTTATTTTAGTTAAAGATAAATAGCGTGATTCAAAATGGCGTAAAGTCAAGATGGCGTAAACATGCTCCACACTAAGTGATTTCATAGGTAAATAACCTTAGCAAAATAAGATTTAATTAATCTGACTCAAAGTGACAAAATTGAGATGGCGTGAATTTGAGATGCTACATTATAAAAGTATATGTAAATTTATAACTATTTTATTAATTCTTTTATTTTTTGATTCAAAAATCACTAACGCAAAAATACCATCTCAAATTAAATTTGAGATGGCGTAAATCAAAGTGCTGTTTTTGAGATGGCATGTCCTACCACGCTGTGGTTGCGGTTGCCCCCACAGGTCAAAAAATTGAGTCAGTGTAATTCAAGTGCCTACACAGGAAGGAGACAGGAGAAGAGAGTTCAATAGTGAGGAGCACTGACACAACCAGTTCAGGGAGCACAACATGCAAGGGTGCAGAGCATCAACTCTTAGGTCCCCAAGCTGACCCAGAAGCTCACCAAGGTTACCATCACCAAGAAAGTTAGAAACAAGGCAATAAAACTTACTGTAAATTCAGAATCTAAACATAAAAATACGGGATTGTCAAATCCATGAACCAAATTTCAAATCACTTTTGAATGCCACTAGTAAACTCAGATATTAATTGCGGGAAATGGAATCCAAATTGAATGTACAGTAAGAAACTAGGACAAATCAGTCCAAATCAAGAAGCTCCACTCTGGATAAAATCAAATGAAAAATTCAATCTCAACAACCATGTTTAGACATAAAAAATGATTAAACTTTAAAATCATCCAAAACTGGAAAGGATACAATATTATACACTTCAAATCATGGATATAGAAAATCTGCTACTATTCAAGGCTAAATCAAGATAAAACAACTACTCCCAACTAAACCAATAAATCCAAATAAATGCATATTTAATCTAAAATATATTTTTTATTTTATTTTTATGGACCGTCAATTGCATTCTCAACCCAATACTGCACCAGCCTGCGGGGCAGCCCGTCCACAAGGGTGTCCCAGAGGGTCCAAGAACAGACCCAGTACACAAATTGAAGGGAGTCATGCTGACACACAGGCCTCCCAAGGTGTCATTGCCAGTCAACCATCTCCTGCATCCCAAGCGAGAGCAAAAAGCCTCAATCCAAGACAGAAGCCGCTCTCAAGGCCTGCAACCAAAGTCTCATACACAAAGGTCATTGGGAATAACAAGGTTACATACACCTCCACTGTGTACCCAGTTGTCACCCAGCCCCTCACTCTTGATCCAAGAGTTGCTACTTCCTGCCCCCGTGTCTTTGACACCTCCTATGAGCCATTGGCCACCACCAAAGAGCCATCTGCACCTGTATTGTATGCCACCATTGACAGCGCCAGCGCAAACAAGCATGATCCCACCTTCTACACAAAGGTCCCCATCCCCTGTGTTGAGCCTGCTAGACAGGATGCCGTGGTACCTGCCAAGGGCCGGCGTTGGTTGACAGATAGTGAGCGTGAAGCTCTCCTCAACTGCTTGAACGGGGGAATGGCAGTTTGGGATATTGCGTCCTGATTTGGTGTCACAGCCAGGTACATTGCTGACATCAACACCAAGTATGACAATACCGGGCAAATTGCAAAATCTGCCAAGGCTAAGTGGCAGCACAAACTCTTGCAGCCTGTGTATATTGACACAATAAAACAGTGGGTTACCAAGGATTGTCACCTGGACTCACTTGCTGTCCAATCAATGCTTGCCACAGAGTTTGGGCTTTCTGTTTCCAAAACCCTTGTTTAAAAAACAATGGCTGATTGGGGCTTCTCCTAGAAAGCACTGGGAGTTTTGCCGTACAACAGAAACAATTAGAAGAAAAACAAGGATTGTCACATTTATGCCAAGACATATCTGGCACTAAAGGAGACTGGGAATGTCCAGTTCTTCTACATCAACAAATTGTCGTTTTCCTCCTCACTCAGGTCTAGGCATGGGTGGATTAAGAAGGGGTCCAAGGACGGCGTAGCTCATTGTGCAGCTGTCTGTTCCCAGACCTATTCCATGGTAGCGCTTCTTGGTCCTTGCAGGTTGGACCAGTATCAGATGATCAAGGGTTCCCATAATAGCAGGACATTTATTGATTTTCTCCAAACTGTCAAGGAGTATCTCTGGATCAATTACTGCAGTACAATCAACATTGTTGTTTTGGATAATTTTGGGCTCCATAAAGTGGATCTGGTTGTGTCCAAGTTCCCGCCAATCAATAAAAATAGCCATTTGGCCAGCCAACGCCTGGCAGACTGCCCAATGAGACTCCTCTTCCTTCTGCCCTATTCTTCATTTCTGAACCCAATTGAGGAGGTGTTTGGTTGGATCAAGAATAAGGTGAAGCAAGGCCTCTCTCAGGACACCAAGGATCTCTTCAACATCCTTGAGGTCAGTCAATTTGCAATGCCACCAGATGTGGTGGCAGCTTTTTATAAGCACTCAGAATCCTTCCTCCCCAAAGCCCTGGCCTCCAAACCAATCAGATAAATGGGTGCTCTGGGTTTTATTTGTTTTTATTTTTATTTATTTTGTTTTTAATAGGACTCAAAAATTATTATTTATATATAATGATGTGACGTTTGATTGTATTATAGACATATAAGAGTATGTAAAAAAGGTAAGTAAAATTAATTATACTAGGTATGAGGACATATATTTTTATTCTAATGCACTGAATATTATATTGACTGTTGCGCTAACAAATAAATAAATTAATTAAAAAGATAGAAATATGTTGCAACTGAACCAATGAGGATTCAGTATTTGGAATTGGGGAAGACAACAGTCCAATAGAAAGGACAGAATAATAAGAATAAGGTATTGTTTATTGTAGAGTATTGTGGTTAATATACTATATGGGGAAAGCCACAAGGCCACAAGGGGGTGGCATAGTGGGAAGTTCCATGTAAGGTTTGAAGCTGAGGAATAACTTGTGCGGGAATCAGCAAGTTGAATTGGCAGCACTCCTAATTAGGATGAAGTACCCGCCATTTGATATTACCAACAGATTAATCCATCATGTTAGATACGTCAAGGGGCGGCTCATTGAGCGCCCCCTGTGTATTGTAAGATACATTAGCAGGCAAGTCTGGAAACTTGGTTGCAACAAATAGATTAATTTTATTTAAATAATTGTGAATTCTTGTTGGTAATCTGGCTTTTTTAAGCCACAAATTGGACCTTGCAGGTCATCATCTGATCCCTATTAAATCAGTGCCACTATAGCCACACAACACAACCACCAATGATTTTTATATATCACTTACTAATTAGTGCTTAGGACGCAGGTCAAGCATATTGAATGTATTTATCAAATCACATTACAAGGGAAAGGTAATTTGAGTTCTAAACAATCACTTGTTTAGAATATAAGTGGAGCAGGCCACACAATGCGGATAAATTCAATTCTCATTGTTTGTATATGTAATAAATGAACCTGTACTCAATGAACTAGTAAATAAAACCATTTTTAAATATTTTGTATTATTTAACGTGTTTGCAACTATAACTAATGTCTTGTAATATATTTAGATATATTAATATTATAATTTACCTACTAAAATTTAAAATAAAATTAAAATATTAAAAGTAAAATTATCATTATAAATCTTAAAATTTATCTATTAAAGTTTAAATATTCAAAATTTAACTATTTTTATCTAATTGTGATTTATTCAATATTGAAATATTATATATTAAAATTTTTGATATTGAAATATGTAATATTAAAATTTTAATATTAACATTTAGATACTAAAATTTCAATATTTAAATAATTAAAATTAAAATTTTAATACTAAAATTTTAATATTACATATTTCAATATTAAAATTTTAGTATTAAAATATAAAAATTTAAGTTGCAAAGGAAAACTATTTATTGAGGGGATGCTAATTGCAAAGGGGAATGTGTTTATTCCGGGGTTATTCCTTGGAATTAAATTTTTGGCTAGAGTGTCCAATTGGATCCACATACTCTTCTGTATGTGATGGACAATCCTGGATGTGATTGCTAGAGGGGTGGCACCCTGTACCCCAGTGGTTGTTGAACGTTTGATAAAAGGGAGCCAGGTGAGTGAATTAATTAATAGGTTTTTTTCAGGGGGCACGTAGTACCCATACAACGTTGCTAATACAAAGGAGTCATACAGAACGTGCGCGACTGTCCTATACCCCTGTGGTGTCTTCTGGCGTTTGAGTGCTAATTGGCATATATTAAGTTGTATAGGTACATCCTCCAACTTTTTGACGTTAGTTTTTAATATGCAATGTAGTAGGATTCCTAGGTATACTGCAACATGAATCCTTTGCAAGGTATATTTTTTCAGAAAACATGCACAATCTTTTGTATACTTGAACTAATCTGTTGATATAGGATGTTTTATTGAGCTTGAAGATGGTTCCAGGGGGTGCCTGACTTGTATATGCCCCCCATGCCTTGGAAAACAAAATAAATAAAGGTTTAAATGTATTCAAAAGGACTGTGTCCCCAACTTTATTTGATAATACTTTGAATACTTCATTGAAGATTCCAGTTTTAAGATATTCTGTTCCTATTTGAAAGTTGGTTTTTATTAGGTTTCTTTAATTTCATTGATATTTGAAAAGGGAAATTGTTGTATACTTTCATAAATATATTCATCAAAGTTTATTTTGATATCCTTGCAAATTTCAGTCATCTCTTTGAAGTTGATATTTGCTCCTTTTTTTATGCTTCCCTAATCCACGGCAAGCACCCTGTGGGTGGTAAATATTCCCTGGCTTTTGCTTCTATATTTGCAAAATTATTCATATTCATTTGAATTATTTTATTTATTTCATTTTTAGTTATTTGTTTTACAGGGACTACCAGTGACTGGTAACCCCCGTAGAACCAACTCAGCGTAAAAGCTGCCACTTCTGCGACCTTGTCCCCATTCCTGGTGATGACTAAAATAAATATAAATAAAACATAAAAAGACTTACTAATTGTTTCCCCTGCGGCCCCCTCAGCCACAGGCGCCACCTCAGTAAATTTCATGAGTGTTGGCTGCTCTTCATTAATTTTCTTAGGCTTAATTTTTCTTACCTTTTTTGCAACTTGTGTTTCTTCTTGGTTTTCATTTGATAAATTTTTTGTATTTCTTGAAGCGCTCCTGCTTCTTGACTGAGTTTTGTTTTTGTCTGTTTCCATTTGGTCAGTTTCCTCTTCATTTGTGTTTATTTCCTTTGAAATTTCATTTCCTTCAATTAGTTTGATTATTTGAGTATTCTTTCTATTGGTTTTTGCAAATTCCCACAAGTTGTAACTTTGACTTTTGAAATATAGCCACTTGAGTATTTCCTTTTGAAGATTTAAAATTATTTCCTTGTGCTCTTTGTTGACTATTGTTCCCAGGCTATTTTTTGCGGTTTCATTTTGCTGGACCAAGGCTCTTCTCTCATTTCCTAGTTGATTTACCACAATTTCCCGTATTTTGTATTCAAGCTTGACAACCTTTTGGAGGGCTGACTCTAATTTGTTTATTAAGTTATAGATATTTGACATTTTGTTTGAATTACATCAAAAAACAGGTTTTTATAGTACTACCTTCAATGCATGAATATTTTCAAGATCAATAATAAATTAAGGACCACAAATATAAATGCTATATTAGAATACTGCAGTCATGTGTTAAATCCTGATATTTAGATATTATGTGCATAACTCAATGCATTCTATATAATAAAATTCATTGCAAACATGGCTTTTTCATTGTAATTTGTATAAATGGACTGTGTTTATATTAGGGAGCAATTAACACTTAGAAAAAATATTGATACATAGTGCATTTTACAGCCTGTATATTTACCTATTGGTAATAACCCTATAAACTTTTTAGTTAGATTTTGCAAGGTAATAATAATGTAATATGTTAATAAATTACTGTTTATTAACACATTAAATTATTATTACCTTGCAAAATCCAACTAAAAAGTTTATAGAATTATTATCAATAAGTAAATATACAGGCTGTTAAATGCATTATGTATCAATATTTAAACTAAGCGTTAATGGCTCTCTAATATAAACACAGTTCATTTCATTAAATTATAATGGAAAAGGACAAGTCTACAATGGATTTTATTAAACAAAATGTATTGAGTTATGCACATAATATCAAAATATCAAGAGTTGACGTCTAATTGCTATATTCTAATGCAATATTTACCTTTATTGTCTTTGATTTATTAATAATGATGAAAAATATGTATGCTCATAATTTTAAGCTATTTGTAAATTGTACAAAAAATTTTAAGTATAGGAAATTCTAAAAATGTAAAAGAAATATTGTTAATTGTGAATTAAAAGAGAAAATTAATTTTAATAAGTTGTCACAAAGAAAAGATTTATTTACTAATAAAAGGACGGGAAGGGAAGGGAATGGGTGGAATGAACATTGCCTTCATCTGCACCTGTGAAAGGGACAGCATCAGAGATAGTGGGGGGATTGGTAGTGGCTTGGGAGTCAGGGTTGGAAGACAGGTGGCTTGATGGGGGGTTGGGGAGGCAGGGTTTGTTGACTGGGAAGGGGCAGCAAGAGTGGTTTGCTTCAATTGCTTGAATTCTTCTTCTGTCACATATACTGGCTTGACAAAACAGATGGACTGGCTTGGGGGGAGGCAGGGGTCCTTTCTGTTCTTATCACTATCACTTGAATCAAAGATGATGAGATCAAATAAGTCCTGGACAAATATAGAAGGGAAAAGCTTGTACCCCTTCTCAATTCTGGAGCACAGTTCATTGTAGGTGGCAGGCTTTAAGCGCCTGAGAGCTGAACCAAAATTGTAAAGACATACATCTACAAGATGCATGTCAGCATGGTTAGTGGGATAGGACCAACAGGTGTGCCCTGCAGCCATAATTTCTTTGGCTGCCCGTTCCTGCTGCTCCATCTCTGCACTAAGTACAACTGTGTATACAGCTTGTTGGGTAGCCCACTCCTCCAGCATGTCCTTGAGCTCCGTATGATAGGAATACCCATCTGCAGTGTTCAATATTGCTGAGTAATTATTGACACCCAATGGGGAAACTGCCAACAAAACCCCAACAAATTGATACAGGATTGGGCCGCGCTTGTAGATGTCAGACTGGATATGCTTCTCTCCATAGTCTTGGATACTTGCAGAAATCTTAGCATATGATAGGAAGATGACGTTGTTACGGGCCCTCATTGCCCTCCCTTTAATAAAATTGATGATGGTCAAATTTTAGGGGTTAGTATCTTCCAAACTGGGGCCACTAAGAACCTGATTAGATAGGATTCAGGCGGCAACCACAACTCTGTGCATCCACAAATTCACTGTTCTTTTGTTGGTGAAGATGCCACAGAGTCCCAGCTGGAGACAAACCTGGACCAGGGGCATCCACAGGTCACGTTCCATGATAGCCATCATGAGAGGATGGGCTTTTTCACCATCAGTTGAAGTACAGGCACCAGGTGAGGTCTTATTAGGAGGGTGCCACTGTTGGCGTGGGCTTGCAGGGTTGCAGCCACAGTGGACTTTACAAAACCCATTGCAGCCACAATTTCCCCAATGGACAAAGCATCCCTCAAATTTCAACCATTTCAAGAACAATCTCCAGAGTGATTAATTTTCTTCTGTGTCTTGCAGGCTGATTGGGTGGAGGCTGGGTGTGTCTGCCTTGAGAACCAGACAGTGGCATCTGATTGGCTGTTTCTGGATTCTGGCTTTCATTGGCGGCCCCATGGCTCACTTGGTCAATTCCAGATGCTAGTGTTTCTGTATGATTTGGGTTAGCAGCTGCCTGTGTGTGATGGGCAAACAGGCCCATGCTTGAGGATGCAGGAGAAAGAACACACTCCTGGGTGGTGCTTGCAGAGGGACCTGCAGGTTGGGAGTGGCCATAGAGGGAGGCTTCACTATTAGAAGACCCAGTGTAGCCCTGAATGATTTTGTCAAGGCCAGGGAACAACTTGTTGACTTGGTTGGTGTTGGAAGAAGACATAATAAATTTTTATTAAAAAACTTAATCTCAAAAAGAGGAATTTATATTTTAGTCAATTTTTTTGTTATTTATGTTAATTTTGTGAATAGTAGGATCTAAATTTTAGCCGTCCTAAAATGAAATAGGGTGAATTTTGAGAATGCCTGTGCTTCCTAAAAGAATTTGAACATATCCACTCTAGATCCATTGACATCCTTTTTGAGATGCCCATAAATTAAATTTATTTCAAATTCACTGCAAATATGATTTGAAACTTGATTCATGGATTTGAAATTTTGCAATTTCAGATTTGTTACTTTTTACATGAGGTCTATGATTTGTTTGACATACAGGAAATCTCAAATTGTACATAAGAATCCCGCATTTCTGATTCATTTATCCCACATTTGTTTGCTGAGTTTTGTCTTTTGTTAGTTGAGTTATCTGCTCAAGAGATCCAAAATTTGCCAATTTAAATAAATCAAAAAAAGTCAAATTAAATGGTTGATTTTATTAAATATTTTATTTTTTCACTCAGCTGAGTTGCCTGCAAAAGTGATTCAAAATTTGGACCAAGGATTTGATAATCCTGCATTTTTACGGTCAGGTTCTGAATTTACAGTAAGTAAAACATAAAAAGACTTACTGATTGTTTCCCCTGCGCCCCCTCAGCCACAGGCGCCCCTTCAGCAAACTTTATGAGCATTGGCTGCTCTTCATTTGTTTTTCTGGGCTTGATCTTTCTTATTTTCTGTGTTACTTGTGTTTCCTCTTGATTTTCATTAGTTGAATTTTCATTGTTTCTTGAGGCGCTTCTGCTTCTTGATTGTGTTTTGTTTTCATCTGTTCCCTTTTATCAGTTTCCTCTTCATTTGTGTTAATTTTCTTTGACCTTTCATTTACTCCAATCAATTTGATTTTTTGAGTATTCTTTCTGTTGGGTTTTCCAATTCCCCACAAGTTGTTACTTTCACTTTTGAAATCTAACTGCCTGAGTATTTCCTTTTGAAGATTTAAAACTATTTCCTTGTGTTCTTTGTTGACTATTTTTCCCAGGCTATTTTTTGCGGTTTTGTTTTTCTGGACCAAGGCCCTTCCCTTATTTCCCAGTTGATTTTCCATAATTTCCCTTATGTTATGTTCAAGCTTGACAACCTTTTGGAGGAATGACTCTAATTTATTGATAAGTCTGTAGATATTTGACATTTTGTTTGAATTACATCAAAAAACTGGTTTTTATAGTACTACCTTCAATACATTAATATTTTTCATCATCATTAATAAATTAAAGGCCATAAATGTAAATATTGCATTAGAATATTGCAATTAGACGTCAACTCTTGATATTTTGATATTATGTGCATAACTCAATGCATTTTGGTTAATAAAATTCATTGTGAATGAGGCTTTTTCATTGTAATTTATTTAAATGGACTGTGTTTATATTAGAGAGCCATTAACACTTAGTACAAATATTGATACATAGTGCATTTTACAGCATGTATATTTACCTATTGGTAATAATTCTGTAAACTTTTCAGTTAGATTATGTGAGGTAATAATGTAATGGGTTAATAAATTACTGTTTATTACCATTAATTGGCTGATTTTCTTTGCTGTGGTAATTGTGCATTTTCTGATATTTACACACTGGTATCCAATTGGTTGGTATCACATCCATTCACACAGGCAATTGGATGTGAAACCAACCAATTGGATACCAGTGTGTAAATATCAGAAAATGTACAATTACCACAGCAAAGAAAATCAGCCAATTAATGGTAATAAACATTAATTTATTAACCCATTACATTATTATTACCTCACATAATCCAACTGAAAAGTTTACAGAATTATCATCAATAGGTAAATATACAGGCTGTAAAATGCACTATGTATCAATATTTGTACTAAGCGTTAATGGCTCTCTAATATAAACACAGTCCATTTAAATAAATTACAATGAAAATGCCTCATTTACAATGAATTTTATTAACCAAAATGCATTGAGTTATGCACATAATATCAAAATATCAAGAGTTGACGTCTAATTGCCATATTCTAATGTAATATTTACATTTGTGGCTTTTAATTTATTGTTGATAACAAAAAATATTTATGCAAATAATTTTATCTTATTTATAAAATATACATTATTTTATTGAATATGAGAATGTCAATAATGCAAAAAGAATATGTTATTAATTATACATCAAAAGAAATTATATCAACTTTATTAATTTTTCACAAAGAAAAGTTTTATTTTACTGATCAAGGGACAAGTGGGGAAGGGAATGGGCAGAATGTACGTTGCCATCATCTGCACCTGTGGAAGGGATGGCATCAGAGGTTATAGGAAGGGAATGGCTGGTGGTCTTGGAGTCAGGGTTGGAAGGCGGGTGGCTTGATCTTGATGGGGGAGTTGGGAAGGTAGGACTTGTTGACTTGGAAGAGGCAACAAGAGCTGATTGATTCAATTGCTTGAATTCTTCTTCTGTTGTGTATGGTGGCTTGGAAAACCAAATGGATGGGCGTGGGGGGGCAGAATTTCTTTCTGGACTTATCACTATCACTTGCATAGAATATGACAAGATCTGATAAGTCCTGGACAAATATGGAAGGGAAAAGCTGTACACCTTCTCAATTCTGGAGCACAGTTCATTGTAGGTGGCAGGCTTTAAGCGCCTGAGAGCTGAACCAAAATTGTAAAGACATACATCTACAAGATGCATGTCAGCATGGTTAGTGGGATAGGACCAACAGGTGTGCCCTGCAGACATAATTTCTTTGACTGCCTGTTCCTGCTGCTCCATCTCTGCACTAAGTACAACTGTGTATACGGCTTGTTGGGTAGCCCACTCCTCCAGCATGTCCTTGAGCTCTGTATGGTAGGCATACCCATCTGCAGTGTTCAATATTGCTGAGTAATGATTGACACCCAACGGGGAAACTGCCAACAAAACCATGACAAATTGATACAGTATTGGGCCGTGCTTTTAGACATCAGATTGGATGTGCTTTTCCCCAAAGTCTTGGACACTTGCCAAAATCTTGGCATACAAGAAGAAAATGATGTCATTACAGGCCCTCATTGCCCTTCCTTTGATAAAATTAATAATAGTTACATTGTACGGGTTGGTATCTACAAAACTGGGGCCACTGAGAACTGGATTGGACAAGATTCTGACGGCAACCACAACTCTGCGCATCCAAAAATTGACTGTTCTATTATTGATGAAAATGCCATGAAGTCCCAGTTGGAGACAAACCTGGACCAGGGACATCCACGGGTCACGTTCCATGATAGCCATCATGAGAGGGTGAGCTTTTTCACCTTCAGTTGAAGTACAGGCACCAGGTGGGGTCTTACTGGGAGGGGGCCACAGTTGGCATGGGCTCTCAGGGTTGCAGCCACAGTATACTTTGCAAAACCCATCACAGCCGCAATTTCCCCAAGGGACATAAGCATCCCTTGCTTTTCAACCATTTTGAGAAAAATTTCTGGGGTGATCATTTTTCTTCTGCGTCTTGTAGGATGATTGGCTGGAGGAGGGATGTGTTCATCTTGGGAACTGGACAGTGTCATCTGATTGGCTGTTTATGGATTCCAGGTTCTCTGGGTGACCCCATGGCTCAAATGGCTGGTTCTGGATGCCATTGTTGATATGGGATTTAGGTTGGCAGCTGCCTGTGCATGATGAGAAAACAGGGCCATGCTTGAGGACACAGGAGAAAGAACACACTCATGGGTGGTGCTTGCAGAGGGGCCTGCAGGTTGGTAGTGACCATAGACAGAGGCTTCACCATTAAGAGACCCGGTGTAGCCCTGAATGATTTTGTTAAGGCCAGGGAACAACTTGTTGACTTGGTTGGTGTTAGAAGAAGACATAATAAATTTTATTAAAAAACTTAAAATCAAAAAGAGGAATGTATATTTTAGTCAATTTTATTGTTATTTATGTTAATTTTGTGAATAGTAGGATCTAAATTTTAGCCGTCCTAAAATGAAATAGGGTGAATTTTGAGAATGCCTGTGCTTCCTAAAAGAATTTAAACATATCCACTCTAGATCCATTGACATCCTTTTTGAGATGCCCATAAATTAAATTTATTTCAAATTCAACTCATTTTTGATTTGAAATTTGGTTCTTGGATTTGAAAATCCCGCAATTTCAGATTTGTTAATTTTTACATGTTGTCATGATTTGTTTGAAATACAGGAAATCTCAAATTGTACATTAGAATCCCACATTTATGATTCATGTCTCCCGCATTTGTTTGTTGTGTTTTGTCTTTTGTTAGTTGAGTTATCTGCTTAAGAGATTTGAAATTTTCCAATTTAAATAAACCAAAAAAGCCAAATTAAATGGTTGATTTTATTAAATATTTTATTTTTCATTTATCTGAGTTGCCCACAAAAGTGATTCAAAATTTGGACCAAGGATTTGACAATCCTGATTTTTTACGTTTAGGTTCTGAATTTACAGTATGACAAAATATGCTGTTCATTATACTAGGAATGGGTTGGTATATACAATAAATATACATGATATCAATATTAAATGAATAGTAGAACTTAAAGATAATAAAAAATCATAAGTAAAGTCAAGATATATTTATTTAAACTCTATTAGTTACAATAGAATAGATATATTTTATTGGGATATTTTATTGGTATAACAAGGGCTAGGATAAGTACAAAGAAAACATGGCAGAATTAGAGGCAATGATAAAGGAGTTGGACACAGTGGTGGCTAAAATCAAAGAGGTAATCAAAAGCTGAAGGACATGATCAAGAAGGGGGTGTTAGAAGGGGAAAAATTGATTAAACTTACTTTGAAGGCTGTGAAGAATAAGATACCCAATACCACCAGCAAACTTGCAATAAGGCTCCTTAATGTACAGAAAGATGTTCTTGCCAACCTACAGAAAAGCCACAGGGGTTTAAAACTGTGGAGGTGTGGTCAAAGAATCTTGAGATGTTTGAGCAACTAAAAAATAAAAAGAAGCATAAACCAACAGAAGAAAACCAGGAACTATCTAGTGACAAGTCCCATGAGCAAGCCCCTGTCAAGGAGGCAACAGGTAAATATAAGAATAAGGTAAAAACTAAAATATTAAATTAAACAAAAAGATAATACAGTAGTTTTAAAAGCTACCGCAACAACCAAAAATACCTCAGATTTAAACAGAATGATTTCAAATTTAAGCAAATTCCAACTATCAGGTTAAAATATACACTCTGTAAACAGGGATTTTTGGCGTTATTGGGCAAAATGGGTCAACACAGCAAAGAAGTGCTCATGCGCCAAGCAAGACTATTCAAAATACAATCCAAAATACATTGATTCACAAAAAAATGGCTTGAACTGACTTTTGGTGTAAATATGTTTACTATGTGAATCAGTGACAAAATACACCCAAGCGCAGTAAGTCAAAACTCAACCCAAAACCAAAACACAATAGCAACTCACTATGTAAACAAAATCACTCAAATTTTGTGTGCAATGGATTTTAATCAAGAATGATACCAAGGTATCTAAAATAGGGCACACAATCTGAAACACAAATTTTAAAAATATTGTGTTGGGTGCTTATATTTGGCATAAAATCCGGGAAAAAGGGTGGGGATTATTTTGGGTATTCAAAAATGGGTGTTATAAAACCAGAAACAACTAATTAAGAAAAAAAAATCTAAAAACAGGATATTGGGTGGGTAAAGCTCTAATTAAATCATCATATTCAGATAAAAAGCAAAAGTTAAAGCCAGGGTGTAACTTAATTGAATTTTATTTAGTATTTTATTAAATTTTAAAATGGAAGGTACACAGCAACAGAGTGACAATGCACCTGTTGTGCACTGCAGTTGCAGTTGCCCCTGCGGGTCAAAGAACAGAGTTAGTGCAACCCAAGTACCTACTCAGGAAGGAGATAGGAGAGGATAATTCAATAGTGAGGTTGCACTGACACAACCAGTTCAAGGAGCACAGTGTGCAAAGGTGCAAAGGTGCAGAGCATCAACCTTTATGTCCCCAAGCTGACCCAGAAGCTCACCAAGGTTACCACTACCAAAACAGTTAGAAACAAGGAGGTAGAACTTACTTTGTATATGTTTGACGCTGTGTACCATCAAGAGTTGGTCCTGTCAGCCATGATGGAGAAAGTTAAGCCTGTAATTGACACTAGCTATGAGCCTTACGTCAGTGATGGCAATCAGGAAGAGGACAAGGAGCCTGAGTTCTACAGAACTGATGAGGGACAGATGGTGTTAAAAAAGGTTGCAGTCTTCTACAACAAGATACCCATGCCTTGCAAGCCTGTCACCAATCAGGATCCCAGTTCATCTGAGCCCACTAAGCCTGCCCAGAAGCACATTACTGATATCAAGCAGATCATCCTTCTCTTGCTTGTATGGGAATCTGGTGATTATAAGGCAGCCACAGCTCTTGTTGGGGTGGATCTCAAGTACGCCTTGAAGACCTTCAATAAGTTCATCAATACTGGCCATGTCCTTGCTGCAGAGAAATCCCTGCACGTGTCCACCATGCTCACCAAGGAGCACAAATGGGCAATCCACTAGTAGATAACCCAAGATTGTCATCTTGAACTGGAAAATATACAGGCAATAGTTAAATCTACTTTTGGGGTTGAGGCCTCAATTTCTTTTACTACCATCTGGTGAAGGGAATGCACTTTTCCCGGAAAAAGCTTGGGGTATCTCCCTATAATGAAAACAGCCCTTCCAATATCAAGAACCAAAAAATACGCTAAGGCGTACACTGCCCTCAAAGCCAAGGGGATAGTCAAATTTTAGTGTGTTGACAAATCAGCATTTTCCTTGTCTATGCGCAATGCATATGGCTATGTTCCCAAAGGCTCAAATGAAAGGGTAGCTTGGCGTGCTGCAGTCCTCACCACAACCTATTCAATGGTGGATCTCCTTGGTCCAAAGGGGATTGAGCTTTATCAAATGATATTAGGATCCCACAACAGCTGGACCTTCCTATCATTCCTCCAATTGGTCCAGGAGCACCTGAGGCGCACAAGCCCGGGCTTCACCAATGTAATTGTGCTGCATAACGTTGGCCTTCATAAGGTGGGATATATTCTCAAAGAATTTCCATCAATTGACACCAGCATTGCAGTGGGCCCCCAGCAATTAGACACATCAAATTTGTGCCCTCTATTCCTCCCAGCCTGTTTTCCCTTCTTGAATCCCATCAAGGCAGTTTTTGGGTGGCTCAAGCAAGCTGTCAAGCAAGGGACCCCAACTGGGACTGAGGACCTCTTTGATTTGCTGCAGGCCAGGATCCACACCCTCCCAGCTGAGACTGTGGCCAAATTCTATGGCCACACTGATTTGTTCATCCCTTCATGCCTTTCCAAACAACCAATAAAATAAAGGCTTAGTATGTCCAAATTTTTTATATTCTATAATTTATTATTTAATATTTATTAATTATCATTTTATATTTAGAAGCTTCCAAGCCCGCAATCACATTCAGCAGGGCCATCAATGAAGGTTTGTAATGTATTTATTTTATATTAATTTTTATTATTATGGTATCTGAGGCTATCCCAAACACTTGATACTGGATTACACAAATATATTTATATAACTCTTAATAAATAAATCCAAAAATGAAAGTAAAGAAAAATTAAATGGTTAATGTACAACTTAGAGGTATATTTTATTAATGTATATTATTTTGCTTTTATGAAAACCCTCTCCGGGATTTATTTTGGAAAAATTGTTTGCTAAAATAAAAATTATTATAAATAAAAATAATCTAAAATGGAAATTATTTATTGGAAAAGAGAGTTTTAAGGGCGCCTGTAATAGATTCTTTGGTATGTACCCACCCGGCAATGGAGGTGGGGCACAACCTCCACTGCCACACTGTAGATGGTAGATACAGCAGATTGAAATATTCACAGCGGCTGGTAAAAGGGAGTACAGTCAGGTGGGAGTGAAGCAGAAGCTTCTCTGGCAGGGCTTCAGAACTGTAAATTCCAGCCAGGACCAGGGTGTCCTGGATCACATGGTCAACCAAGTTGTACCTGGGGGGACCTTCTTCCCATCCAGGAAGAGCCTAGCCTTGTCAATCCCAAGGAGGACCCTGTCCAGGTACTCAACAGACGCGGCCATCCCAAAGTAAAAGAGGAACCCCAGGTAAACAACAAGATGAAGCCTTTGCCCAGAAAAAGCTTCGTAAACTCACAGAGCTTATTGTACATGGTACTGATCTTCTTCTCATACTTTGTCTTGGAAAACTTGAGCCCCATTGCCAGAGGGACCCCTGTCTTGTTGGTACTCCAGGCCAGCCCAAAGACCGCCAGGAGGATCTTAGTCTTTCTTACAGCTGTTGCGTCTGCAACAGCCAATTTTGACACCTTGCACCCCAAGTTTACCAACAGGCAAGATATGGTGTGCTCCACCAGGAAGCAGAAGCAAGCAGCCGCATGTGCCTGGCCCATCTCTGGTATGTTCTTGAATGGGAGCGTCTCCAGGACGCCCCAAACAAGCTCAATGGAGTTTACACAGTAAACTCCACTGAGAGATACTGGATTCAGGCGGACCAGTTGGGCATCCTTGTAGACAGTAACTGCCCACTTGGATGCCCCCTTGCTATGTGTCAGCCTGACTAACACCTCCCGGGACATCAGAAAGGTACCATGAACACAGTCCTCTAGCTTGCGCAAAATAGGGAGATGTAAAAGCTGCCTTACCACATGATTGGCATAGTTTGAGTAGAATGTGGCAGGGACAAAAGGGACCAGGACCCGGCAGGTTTCACTGTTTATGTTTTCTAAAAAAAGGTTAGTATTTTAAAATCTTTATTAATTTTAATTACTAGGTTACCTTTGTGTGTTTCCTCTTTGCCTGCAGCCTCAGCTGGCTTGGCCATTCTTGGCGCAAGCAGTTGAGCAGGCAGTTCTGTATCCTCAGTCCTTACTTGCTTGGCTGGCTGGCTTGAGATGTGCATACATCTCAGGTTTATTGATTGAGACAGACATTGCAGAAAGGGCAAAGGACTTAAATTGCAGACCCTCAACTACAGTTTTTGAACATTGAGAAGACACTCAATTGTTATTTTGGGGGTGTCTGGCATCTTGGCCATAAGTGCCTTGGCAGACACATTGTCAGTTTTGTCCCCAGTAAGGACAGAAGCCTTGACTTTTGCCTTGACCTTGCAGTCAATGTATTTTATTTTTGCAATTGCCAAGTTGAGGTCCTTTAGCAGCTTCTCCAATTCTCTCATATTATTTTTTACTAACCTTTCTATATGTTTTTATAGCTTTCACCCCAATAAAATCTGTATTATTCTGATAATATTGCCTCTTTATTTATTCCTGTTTTTTCCCCATTTACTACATTATCCCATTTTTTACTCATTATGTATATGTTTTACGCTTAACTCAATATATGTTGTTTGCTTTGTGTCTGCATTTTTTCCTTAATTGCCATATTATTTTTGCCACTTTACACAGCCCCTTGTAAAAATATTAACAGCAGTTTGGTGATCAGCTAAATTTGAATTAGAAAATTATAGGTTAATTGTGTTTAGATAAAGTTGTTACTGATCCAAATTCAAAACCTTAATGATAAACTTTAAGCCAATCAGGAGCTAATTGATAAAGTAATTGTTGTGAAATAAAGGGTTATTCAATAATTCTTTGGTGCATGTGCGCTAATTAATATAATTGGCTGGTTGTTTTGCCATTATGCGCCATTACTGCTGTGGCAAGTTTTTGATAAACTAGTGCTAACCCAGCAGCTGATTGAGCACTAGTCCACCAACAACTTGCCACAGCAGTAATGACTCACAATGGCAAAACAACCAGCCAATCATATTAATTAGCACACATGCACCAAAGAATTATTGAATAACCCTTTATGTCACAACAATAACTTTATCAATTGGCTCCTGATTGGCTTAAAGTTTATCATTAAGGTTTTGAATTTGGATCAGTAAAAACTTTATCTAAACACAAATTACCTATAATTTTTTAATTCAAACTTAGCTGATCACCAAATTGTTGTTAATATTTTTACAAGGGGCTGTGTTTAAGTGCTAAAAATAACTGTGTTCTGGATCTAGATACATGGCATAGTAAATATATGATTTTATTGAAATAAGCTGAACATAAAAATAAAACCAACTTTATAAAGAGAATATGAACAATTGAAATTCAAAATAAAGATAATATAAATAGAAAATGTTTGGCAACAGGGGGTTTATTAGGGTAGCAAGAGTGATGCCTAGTAGGCAGAATACTGTGGGAAGGAAGACATAGAGGCGATGCTGGCCTGGGGGTCTGGGATTGGATGGGTGGGGCTGGAAATTGGGGATAGTGGGGGCGGGGTAGGGGTAAGAGGATTGCGCGTGATGACTGCCATATAACGCTTGTTATATTCTTTGCCCATCATTGGCTGGATGGGTTGATAAGTGGCTGTGGCACAGGGTGGGAGGCGCTTACCCTTGTGTGATTGGTTGCCCATGTTCACATGGAAAACCATTTGCGCAAACAAGTCAGCCACTATTTGGTGACCAAAGAGAGAATCATGGTCAAGGACCCCAATATAAAGATTATTAAAGCCTGAGGGCGGTACTCCTGTACTGTGTCTCTAATTTTAAAGAAAACAACATCACCCAGATGGATGTCTGCATGGATGGCTGGGTACACAGAGGCCTGGTGCCCATGTTGCTGGATGGCCTCAAGGGCAGTGGAGCTACCCTCCATCTGGTGGCTCAAGAAAACCTGGTGCTTGGAATTTGAGTCATACCAGGAGTCCAGTAATCCACTGAGGACGTGGCTGTTCTTGTAGACATTGGTAAAATCAGGGTTTGCCCAATAGTAGACAAAACTCTTGGCTTAAACATCCAGAAATGCACCAATGAACGCCCCCCTTCTTGACCTTTTTCCTTATATTCTTGGCAACGGCTTTTACTTGCTCACCAAAATTGTCAAAAGCTATTGACAGCTTATAGTAGGAGATGAATATAATGTCATCTGATAGGCTTGTCAAGCATCAGACCAGGGTGGATTTGATGGCATGATTATACAGGGAATTCTCAGCGCCATTCCATTGGTTGCTGGCAACATTGGTAAGAGCCTGTACTAAAGCCACCTTTCCATACATCCAGAGCTGCACCATATGCTCAGAAACCCAAATGCCATGGTGCACAAGTTGCTTCTGGACCTAGGTCAGGGGAAGCTTGGGGTCCTGCTGAAAGAGGTCAAGCATAATAATGTCATGGTAAGTTCCATAATGCTGGGGATTATTTGGTCAAGTAGAAAAGCACAGAAAGCCTGAAAATCTTTAACAAACCTGACTGATTTAACAGATTTGAATCAAACAGTTGATCAGAAATGGGTTACAGCTGCTCCAGTTTGCTAGTCAAATCTGATTCCCCCTGTAAGTTGACGTTGATAAATTGACGTAATTTAAGGGTCACTAATATGAACTTGTTAATCAGCATGGTTGTCAGAAGTTGCTTACTCAAGGGTGCTTTGCAACCTGGACTATATACTCACTTGAAAATGAGGAAGGGATAGGAACCTAGGATCCAGGCAGTATTGTTTAGTCAATTTTTGATATATATTGAATAATTTTCACTGTTTCAACTCTTAAGAGCTGAGTCCTTCCAAAATTTACTCAATAAAAATTACATATTCCCTGGTCTAACTTTACTTTTGAAATGCATCCTGTAGTTGGGTTTTTGCGCTAAATTCCCTACAATTTATTCCTTAGTCAGATTATTACGGGAAGATGGGGGCCTGCCGTTGGTACTTTGTCAGTGTTGCCGCCAAATGTTAATTCAATGCCTGTCAATCTTGGATCTGTTCCTACTCCTGTCAAAGCTGAAACTCATGTGCTATCCCAAAGTCCTGAATTTTATGCTGAAGACACTCTGATTCTCTTGCAGGCTGTTTATCTAGGGCTTTTCTGGTTGGGGTTAATTATTTTACTTAACCCTAGTATCTCATTTGGAAATTTCACAAAACAGTATTTGAAGCTGTGTTGGTGATTAATCATTAACTCTATGTGGATTTGGTGGGTGATCCCCCACCACATGGAGACAGCTTCTTATTATCCCGTAATTTCTGTCACATTACTCAACTCTTTGACGTCTGAGTTTTTGGAAGCAGTTTTTCATGAGTTTGTGTTTCTTTTCTCCTGCTCCGTCAATATATCTGTGTTTACCATGTTTATTTGCGTCAGTTCATTTCTGAGTTTTCAGTTTGGACTTTTCTTTAATTTTTGGTTTCCATCTCCAGTTGCAGTTGTAGAGACTGGACCATCTGTTTCCTATTTCCGCCATGCCATGTTATTTTGGCGTCTGGATTATTTTCCTGCTCCACCCACTGATGAAATTTTGCGTGAAGTTTTGTCAGCCTTATCAATCTATTCTGGCTCTAGCCTTAGTAACAAATTAAAAGTTTACCATGTGATGACAAAGGTTTTAGAGGATGCTCATGAATGGTTGTTATCTGCAATGGAGCGCAATCCACGTGTTTTAACTGATAGTGAATCTTTGTACCCTTTGTTAAAAAATTTGTGTGTATCTATTGCGGAGCTCAAAGTATATTGTAAGTTGTACGTCTTCCAACAGGGTACTACTCCACTCTCAATATTTCTTCCTCAGTTTCTTGCCTACTTCTGTACAATCAATGTTCCCAAGGTGAATAAACTCTCAGCATTGTGGTTAGCAGTTGACCAGACTGCCCAGGATTTGGCGGTTTGGGATTCCTTGTTAACCACAACTGAGGCCCTGGTAAGCCAAATTCATTCTCTGGTCTCAAATCTGTCAACTTCTAAACAAGGTGTTATGGAAATTGAAGCCAAACCTGCTGCTGGCTCCTGGTTTTCTGGTAATTGTTCTGCGGTGGCTTTGTCTAGTCAGAGTTGTGATTGCTCCCCTTGTGTATCTTCTCAGTTACAATTGGCTATCTTGAACAAACCTGCCAAAGTTGACAAAATGCCAGTGATTTTACCCACCAAGAGTTTATTAGTTATGCTCCATCATGTTGTGCCCGCAAAGTCTTTGGTAGTCAAGTCCAAATAGTTGCCTCTTGTTCCCATTGATTGTGATTGTCCTGTCCTCCCTGAAGCCGTCCAAGAAATGATTGAGCAATATTTTCAGGAGCATCCTGCCTCCTTAGCTGCTTTCTGTACCACTGAAGAGAAGCAAGATCCTGCTGAGGTTGCAACATTTGCAGCAAATAGATCTACTTCTGGTTACTTCTTGTTTTATGGTAGTATCAATAACAGCCCAACTATCTATTGGCCAGCCATTTTGTTGGATACTGGTGCGTCCAAGAACTTTATGAGTGTTGAGACCACAGACTTGTTGCAACTCAAGTATCATCCTGGAATGCTGGTTAGGGGTGGTAACTGTCAAATGTTTCCCTCTTTCTAGTTTAAGAAGCCAGTGACATTTGTAGTTGTGGGTCAATCCTTTACTGCATGGTTTTCCGTATGCTCTACTCTTATGTATCCTATTATCTTAGGAGATAGCTGGTGGCAGTGCCATAATGTATCAACCTTGCTAAAAGAAAATGAGCTGCAAGGACACCACTCTTTGGGCATATTCATCCGTATTCTGTTGTTGGGTATGTCATAATTAGAGCAGTCTTCTCAGACAATCCAGCTGGTTCCTGTTCCTACATCTGTAAGTTCAGATTTACCAACATGCCTTCAACCCTGGTCTGCGTCATTCAATGCCACTAAGGTTGAGGTCCTTCCCAAGCACACTCAGTTTGACTTTAAGGTTATTGTTGATCTGATTTGTATTGCGTCTCCCATTTACCCTTTGACCTTAAAGGAGGATGCATTTTTGGAGGAGTGGACTTGGGACATGTTGGCAAAAGGATACATCTTTAAGAAGGCTTTGTCAATCTGTTCTCCATTGTTGTTTATTCAAAAATATGATGGGTCTCTTTGACCTTGAGTTGATTACGGGAATTTGAACAACATTACAATTTCTGATCCCTACCCTTTACCTCTTGAGGCAAAAATTTCTTGGTTTGTCAAGAAGGCAAAGGTATTCTCAAAACTTGATCTGTTGAATGCATTCAACCAAATCAGGATTGCAGAAGGAATGGAATGGTTAACAGCATTCAGAGCCAAAAAGGGCATCTTTCAATTCTGCATTATGCCTTTTGGATTGAAGAATGCCCCGGCTTGCTTTCAGCAGTTAATTGATTCAGCCTTAGGGGACCTCCTGGGTGTATGTGTCATTGTGTATATGGACAACATCTTAGTGTTCTCTCTGGATGAGGAGTTACATAAGGCCCACCTATCAGCAGTTGTAGAGCACATCCTTCAGGATAATTTGATCATCAAACAGAGTAAATGTAAGTTCTTTAAACGTAAGGTTATCTTCCTGGATAATATTATCTTTGAGGATGGCCACACTATTGCCCCTGAAAAGGAAGCAGCTGTTTGAGAGTATACTATGCCTGTGACAATATCCCAACTTTTTAGTTTCTTGGGTACTTGTACGTTCTTGAAGAAATTTACTCCTCACTTGTCAGAAGTGGCTGCCCCCTTGTATTCAGCAAGCGGGAATAGGACTTTGGTCTGGACGTTTGAGTGCACAAACACATTTGCAGCAGTTAAAGCTATTTTGTTTTTGTCACCTGTGTTGAGACATGTGGATCCTGAGCTTCCTTTTATGGTTTCCCATATTCCTCCAAATATGCTGTGGCTGGTGTCTTGCTACAAACTGCTGGTGATGATGTTGAGAGACATGTAGGATATTTCTCCCAAAAGATGGAGGCTCAGGAATGCAATTACATGATTTACGACAAGGAATTTTTGGCAGTCATAGAATCTTTAAAGCATTGGCATCATCATCTTATGTTGACACATCATCCTTTTGTGGTAAGGACCAACCATAAAGCTCTCCTGTACTATTGTCAGCACAGGGTTTTTTCAGGTTGCCAATCCAGATGGCACGGTGATCTGACAAGGTACAAGTTCCACTACAAGTTTATCAAGGGAGCCAATAATCATTTGGCAGATGTGTTGAGCAGAAATCTTTCCTGTCTTCCAGATGTTAGTATGGAAGTTGAGTGCAATACACACTGTGATATCAGACAAAGCTGTGGTTTCTTTTGTATTACCTCTGCCTGCTACGCTTGCCACCATGTCCTTAACCAAGGGTGCAGACTTAGACTTATATTTCAAAGTGAAGTTTTTGCAGCCTCTGTCCAAAGGTTAAAATAGGTTATTGAAAATAGCATGTGCACATCCTGTTGGCCAGCCACAGGGTTATCACAAGATGGCAATAATTCTATATCATCAAGATTGCTTGTGGGTTCCAGAGGGCACCATTTGGGATGAAATAATGGAGGTCTATCACACCTGTCCCACAGCAGGCCACCCAGGGAAAAACAAAACGGTGGAGCTAATTTGCCGACAGCTTTCTTGAAAAGGTTTGACGGTGCAGGTGGCAGCTTACGTTTATGACTGCCTGGTATGTGTTTGATCTAAGGCAAGCAGGAATAAGACTACTGGTTTGTTGGTTCCCTTACAACCAGCTGCAGGGCCCTGGACGTCAGTGTCTGTGGATATCATCAGAGAACTTCTAAATTATGACAGGTTTAATGTGATCATGGTGGTTGATTGCTTCACAAAAATGACACACTTTGTACCTTGCTCAATCAAAATTACTTTGGTGGAAACAGCTAAGTTGTTTGTGAATAGAATCTTCTCCCTACATGGTATCCTGATGGAGAATGTGAGTGACTGTGGGCCCCAATTCATTGCTCAGTTCTGGAAAGCTTTTATTGGAATTCTAGGTATTAAATTGTGCTGTTCCACGGCTTTCCACCCCCAATTGGATGGACAAATGGAGAGGGTAAACCAAAGTTTGGAGGTCCACCTATATTTCTACACCAATGCAAGACAAGATGACTGGTGTGACAACCTACCCTTGGCAGAGTTCACATATAATAATGCCCCGCACACATCAACTCAGGCTTTGCCATTCTATGCCAATGTAGGTTACAATCCCTCATCCAACATTGGTCTTTGTTTGGTTAGCAATATAGAAGCTACAACTGATCAAGCCGCTGCATTGAAGCAGGTTCATCAGGAGCTTCAGGTTACTCTTGCTGCCGTTGTGACAACTTACAAGGAATATGCAGATTGCAAGCGCCAGAAAAGTCCAACTTACCAGCCAGGTGATCTGGTCATGGTGGATGCTTGCAATATGAAACTGAAGGTCTCTTGCCTCAAATTAGGCCCCAAGCAAGTGATTCCCTTCAAAGTTGAACACCAAATTGGTCCCTTGCATACCAATTAGATTTACCCCTGGCTTTTAAGATTTTCCACACCTTCCACAAATGCTTACTTACTCCTTTTAAGGGTACTGAGATCCCTTTTTCCCAACCCATTCTTTTGGAAGGAGAACCTGAGTATGAGTTAAATTGCATCTGGGCTTCTTTTAAGAATTGACACCATTTAGAGTATTTGGTGCCATAAAAGGGTTATCCTGATTCTGAAAACTCATGGGTTCCCCACTATGATTGCTATAACTCTCCTGATCTTATCCAAGAGTTCTATGATTGCAACCCAATCATCATTAGTCACCCCAAGCTTACCTTAGCCGCAATGAAACTTCCCCCTGCCCACAAAACTTCTCCTTGTCCCATCTTCCAGATGGTGGTATTGTGCCCCGGGCTAAAGTGGAGGGTAATTTCACAGTAAGTTTCATAATGTTGGGGATTATTCAGCCAAGTAGAAAAGCGCAGAAAGCCCAAAAACCTTTAGCAAAACTGACTGATTTAACATATTGAATCAAAAAGTTGATCAGAAATGGGTTACAGCTGCTCCAGTTTGCTAGTCAAATCTGATTCCCCCCGTAAGTTGACGTTGATAAATTGACGTAATTTAAGGGTCACCAGATATGAACCTGTTAATCAGCATGGTTGTCAGAAGTTGCTTACTAAAGGGTTCTTTGCAACCTGGACTATATACTCACTTGAAAATGAGGAAGGGATAGGAACCTAGGATCCAGGCAGTATTGTTTAGTCAATTTTTGATATATATTGAATAATTTTCACTGTTTCAACTCTTAAGAGCTGAGTCCTTCCAAAATTTACTCAATAAAAATTACATATTCCCTGGTCTAACTTTACTTTTGAAATGCATCCTGTAGTTGGGTTTTTGCACTAAATTCCCTACAATTTATTCCTTAGTCAGATTATTACAGGAAGATGGGGGCCTGCCGTCGGTACTTTGTCAGTGTTGCCGCCAAATGTTAATTCAATGCCTGTCAATCTTGGATCTGTTCCTACTCCTGTCAAAGCTGAAACTCATGTGCTATCCCAAAGTCCTGAATTTTATGCTGAAGACACTCTGATTCTCTTGCAGGCTGTTTATCTAGGGCTTTTCTGGTTGGGGTTAATTATTTTACTTAACCCTAGTATCTCATTTGGAAATTTCACAAAACAGTATTTGAAGCTACATTGGTGATTAATCATTAACTCTATGTGGATTTGGTGGGTGATCCCCCACCACATGGAGACAGCTTCTTATTATCCCACAAGTTCTGTCACAAATATGGTACACCTTGGCAATTTGGGACTTGGGAGCCTTCTTTGGCTTCTTGGCTGTCCTGATCAGATTCCCCTTATTCATTAAGTTATTGAATTCCCGCATTATTGTGGCTTGGGTGAATTGCAATTGGGTTGCAATCTGTTCCCAGGACAGACCCTGCAGGTTCAGTGCCACAATTTCTTAGAGAATTTGGGCAGTAATTATTCTGTATTTTGGGTGCTGGGCTAGGGGAGGTGGAGCCTGATTGGCTGTAGTGGGCAGGTTGGCTTGTGATGAAAATTTGTTCTGAATCAAGGTTGTCATCCTGATTGGTTAGTTGGCAGGCAGCTTGTGCGGGGGTGGGTACGGGAGCAGGGGCAGAGCCAGACACAAAGTGACTATTGAACAAGTCAAAGCCATATGGGTCGGGGGTCAGGTATAGGTTGGCTTCCTTGTTACCTGCCTCAAAGGCTTGGTTATAAACAGGTGACTCCACGCCCTGAGCCTTGCCTATTTTAAAGCTGGCTTGGATGCTGGCGCTGTTGAAAATGTTGCTGTTGAAAACCATCTTGAAATAAAAACTAGGATGAAATCACTAAAGTAGAAGTTTAAAATTTTATGATTTATTTTTATTATAATAACTATTCCATATTTAGAAGCTTCTCAAAATCATTTTACACAAATAAAGATCCATTAAAATGAATAAAATGTCCTAGTTCTTAAATTGGATAGCTGTTGATTGGCTGTTAAATTGTTATATTTCTATTCTAGGCTGCTCATACTACACATCTTGTGTGACTTCATTTTGCTTTGTGCTTGTGGAATCTCACTTCCTGATTGCTCAAATTTTGTTTCATTTTAGTCTTTCTGTTAGTGCCTCATATGAATCCTGATTGGATTATAATATTCTCCAGAACAGCATCCATTCATCTCATTTGTTGCATCAGTTCATTTTGTTTGTGGTTTAAACAACACCACTTGATATTTGCTATAAGTTTTTATAATGGGCTAGTGAAATTTTGTTTTCTGTTTGACAGTTTATTTATTAACCAAAAATATTTAAATTAATTGAATCCTGAATCTTGCACAACTTGGATTTTGTTCAAATCTGAAATCATTTTGTTTAAATCTGATGTATTTTTGGTTGCCGCCATAGCTTTTAAAACTACTGTACTAACTTTTTTATTTATAGAAGGGTACAAAGGAGTAGTCTGTCAATACCTAAAACCCTATGTATCCCAAACCTTTTACAGAAAATATGTCCCCCATATGGGGCTTCAGCTGGTCCTGATGCCGGCTGCCCGCTCCAAAATGATAAAAAAATAGAAACAAATTACCCTATGAAGTCAGAAAAACTTACAAAGCTCCAAACAACACCAGATGACACTGAATAGCGGGTCTTGGCTTTGGCTGCAGCCCCTAACCTCCACCTTAACCAGTACATTCTTCCCCAACATTCTGCAAGCTCTTTGACCTCCTTGTCTGGGACTTTGTCAAAATCATGTCATATCAAAACTTACCTGAAATAGAGAGAGGACAAGAAGAAGTCCATTTCTGTTTCCTGACTGAACACACAATATCCCATGTCCTAAAAAGCTTTAAATAAATGTATTCAACCTTACCAACAGATTTTCTGTCGTCCTGCCTGCTGTAGTGGGCGTCTTTGGAGACTTTGGGGCCTCTTGGTGCTCCAATAAGACTGGAATACAGCCAACCATGGAAAAAACATTCACTACCACATCCCTTAAAATTAAATAAGTACCCTATACAATAAATTCTGTGAGTTCTCAGCCCTGTTTGCGGGGCAGAGACTTCACTTAATTGTTTACCTAGTGTTGAAACTGCAGGCTCGACCCGCCAGCAAGGTTTTAACAAGCGGGTTTGTGACCTGCAATCCAATTATCTGGTCACCCAAAGCCAGACTAGGAAGTCAAATTGAATTACCAAATCCAACAACATGAACAGATGATGATCCTTCACAGTGGATACCTCAATTTGGTGCTTGACTCATTATCAGGATCAAGCCACCCCCTTCTTCCATCCAGCTGTGTGATCACCAATCTTGTTCCTAGTACCCTTGATTCACATGAACTATATAATCACTATCTCCCAATAAAGATTATTATCTAGTTTCTAAATATTTTCCCCCATGTAACTCTGCTAAAACAGCACTGTTACAACATTGGTAGCACAGGTAGGCTCCTCATCCTACCTTATCTTGAAAAATTCTACCTGTTGCCCACACCAGCCGCGGCCAACAAATCCTCAACAGAATCATGTCTGGCCTCCTGCCCAACTGGACTCCGTATACTCCTGGTACCAAGATACCCAATAGTTTTGTCCTCTACCAAAACACAGTGATCCTGCTACCCCCCTTCAACACCATGTCTGTGCAAGGGTTCTTTCAGGCTCCCTCCTCAATGCCGCAACTAGCTGACAAAACCACCATGCCCGCCTATGTAGCGCAAAGACTATGAAGCGCTGCCTTGGAACCCTTTGCCGGGGCCAACAACAACATTACCGCCGCATGGATCCAGTCCACCCAGAGCAAGCTGGCTCAGATGGAATGCCACAGCAATTCTGTATTGCAGAGATTTCTATTTGCCTGACCCATGACGCTGGCACTTGGTGCAACAAGTGGCACAAAGAGCACACTGACAAGAACTGGGATACCTTTAAGCAAGATTTCCTGGCAAGGTTTGTGCTTAAGGATACAGCACTCATGATCATACGCCAAGTAAAGAACCTGCCCCAGACAGGCACCGTGAAGGAATTCATCTGCGCCTACAAGGAACTCTGTCTCTGGGCCCATCTGATATGGCCTTTGACACCCCAGCAACACACCTCATGTACTACAACGCTCTCAAGTTGCACGTGATGAGACATGTGAACCTGGACCAGGTAACCAACCTGCAAAGCCTGTACTGTGAAGCAGAAAAAGAGGAAAAAACATCCAATGCTCTACACAAGGCACAGACTGGAAAACGGGAAAGGCCCAAGGATTCCCATCCAAGCGGGCGCTCTGCTTGACCACCCCCTGGGGGCAACAGAAACAACACCAACCACAAACCCACGGTTTCAAATGGGCCTGGAAATAGAAGTAATGGCCAGTCAAATTGCACTCATTTCCATGTCACTGCCACCCAAGGAAACCAAGATGAGGGAAAAGCCCAGGGGAGCACTAAGCAAGCCAAGCTCTCCCCACGCAACTCCTGACTTGCCCAATGATGAATACCAACCCAAGGACGTATACCAATGCCCAATGAAACAAGTGCCCAGGGAAGACCTGGTACTATACACTATTGCCAGACATCCCAATAAATTGATGTCTTACCCTTTCTGCTTTTGCAGGTACACAGGCTCAGCACTCCTGGACTCAGGCGCAGATTGAACCTTAGTCAACAGCAGCTTTGTGAATAAATTCAAGCTGGCCACTAATACTTCTTGGATTAAAAACGTGGTCCTGGCTAAGGAACACCACATTGCCGTGACAAAGGAAACTTCCCCCTTCTCTGTCATGCTTGAGAACCTCCACTCCACCATCCAAGGTCCTGTCACTGACTTTCCCAAATTTGACATTGTACTGGTACTAGACTGGTTACTGAAAAACAACCCCCACATGAACTGGGCAACCTCTGTGCTGACCATCAAGCGTGAAGGCGTCAACCACCAGATCTACCCTGACTCTGTGGATCAACTCCTATGTGACCACATTTTTGTATGCATCACTGAGACCTTAGACAAAAAGGAAAATCTGAAAGCAATTGAATGGGACTCCTGTCAGTATGAGATCATACACTTCAAAGACCACCAGGATACCTCCATGCCTCAGGACTGCAACATTGTGGCCCGCCATCCAGAAATCTTCAAGGAAGCCCTACCCAGGCTGCCCCCTGAAAAGCATATTCAGCACTCTATCCAACTCAAGGGGGCTGTACCCAAGGCACACCATATTTACAGGCTGACCCCAAACAAGGACAACACCCTACACGCCTATATCAAGGAAGCATTGGAAAAAGGGCTTATCCACCCCTCACAGTCTCCCTTTGGGGACACCATATTCTTTGTGGCTAAGAATAATGGTACCTTACGCCTGGTCACAGACTACCGCGCCTTAAACAAAGTCACCATTAAGAATTGTTACCCACTGCCACTGATTGACGACCTTTTTGAAGCCTTGGGAGGAGCCACTGTCTTCTCCAAAATTTATCTAACTGCAGGCTACAATCAGATTTGTATCAAGGAGGAAGACATTCCCAAGACAGCCTTCAGCACTAAGTACGGTATCTACAAATGTGTGGTACTCAACTTTGGCATGACCAATGCCCCATCCATCTTTGTAACCTTCATGAACAAAGTGTTTGCGCCACACATAGGAAAACATGTCCTAGTGTACCTGGATGATATTATTGTCTACATCTCCTTGGTGGAACAGCACCACAAAGACCTGGAAGAGGTCTTTGCAATCTTGGCACAACACAAACTGTTGGCCAAGCCCTTTAAATGCCAGTTCTTCCAGGAGCAACTACCTTTCTTGGGACACATAGTCTCAAAAGATGGCATCAAACCCAACAGTCAAAAGATACAGGCTATCTGCAAGATGCCACCTCCCAAGGACAAGTTGGAACTCTGCACCTTCTTGGGAATGGTGGCCTATGTACAGCGCTTCATACCTGACTGTGGCGTCTTGACTGCCCCCTTGTTTGTCATAACAGGATCCAAGTCTAAGTTTGTATGGACCCCCCAATGTGACTTCTATTTTTTGACGCCTCAAAGAAAAGCTCACAACAGCTCCCATCCTACAATACCCCAAACAAGACAGGGAATACCAGATGGAAACTGACGCCTCAGATGCATCCATTGGGGAAGTACTACAAATTAAGAATAGTGATGGTGACTTCCTGCCCGTAGCCTACAAATTGCGCAAACTGACAGATGGCAAGTGTTGATACCCTATCCATAACAAGGAACTGCTGGCCATTGTACACTGCCTAGTCAAATGACACTGTTACCTAGAACAGCAGGAAGAATTCACAGCACTAACCGATCACAAGTCACTCATCTATTTCAAGACGCAAGCAAATCTGTCACGCTGCCAAGCGCAATGGATGGAACTATTGGAGAGATTTAACATGCTCATCCAGTACAAGCCTGGGGCTGAGCTTGCCATGGCAGACACCCTGTCCCATCTATATGTCTGGGCTTCTAGAGGAGATAATGGGCTCAACCCAGACTGGCCTCTCTTAGTGCTATGTACAAAAGACAAAGGATTCCCTGCAGGCACAACCAACATCACCAAAGAAACGGTCATCAAGAATGAACATCTCTTTGCTGACGTATACAGGACTCTTCACAGAAAAATGACAGATGGCATAACCATTACCTACATTCCCACACATCAGCGAGTTGACACCATTCTTTGCTACTACAGAGATCTTGGACATACTAAGAGCCAAAATCTATACAAGTTCCTAAAGCATAAATCCTGGTGGCCAACTTTATACTGCAATGTCCAGGAAGTGTTAGAAAAGTGCGAGGTATGCAAAAAGTTTGCTAAAATCAAGACCCCACCAAAGTCTGTACTCCCCATTTGGACCCAACTACCGTTCAAAGTATGGGATCTTGACATTGTGGGCCCCATGCCAGGAAAGCGCAACAACAAAAAATACATCATTACAGCCATTGACTTTGCAACAAGGTAGCCAGTAGCCTAAGCGAGGAAGGCACACACCAGCAATGACATCCAACCTTTTATTGGCAAAGAAATAATCAGCAGGTTTGGAAAGTCAGAGCTCCTGATAACCAATGGAGGCAAGGAATTGACCTCCAAAGACACCAATGTATACCTCACCAATAATGGGATCAAACACACTGTCACAACACCATACCACCCACAGGCCAATGGACGTGTAGAGCGGCTTAATGGTAGCCTTGTGCAAGCCCTAGCCAAACTCACCGCTGGGAGACCTGAAGACTGGTATAAGCAGCTACCAACTGCATTACTTGTGTGCCAAACCCAAGTGAACAGATCCACCAGAAAAAGCCCGTTTGAACTGGTATACAGCACACAGCAAAATATCATTCAAGCATTAACAGGACCTAAGTTGGAAATTCCAAGTCAAGTCCCCCCACGCTTGGACCCTCAAGTAGTAGAGGCCAACAGTGAGCAAACAGCCAAAGAAAAGGGGTGCCTACAAAAGACACTTGTTCCCATCTACAATAGACATGAAGTTGGGGACAAAGTTTGGGTCATGAATGTTGACAAGAGCAAACTACAACCCAAGAAATTAGGGCCAGAAATCATTCTGAAGGTAAACAACAATAACACTTACCTTGTGCAAGGGCTTGGGAAATGCAAGCAAGATAAGATCCTACACCACAATTGCCTACAACCCTGCAAAGCAAGACAGAAACAACAAGAAACCGCCCTGCCTGCCACCAAACAACAACTGGTTCAGTACGGCTCCCGGGCCCCTGACAACCTGCCCCCAGAGGAGGCCAACCTTTAGCCGGGGGGTGTCAAACCGCAGGCTCAACCCACCAGCAAGGTTCCAACCAAGCGGGTTTATGACCTGCAATCTGATTATCTGGTCACCCAAAGCCAGACTAGGAAGTCAACTCAAATTACAAAATCCAACAACATGAACAGATGACAATTCTTTGCTGTGGATACCTTGATTTGGCGCTTGACTCATTATCAGGATAAGCCACCCTCTTCTTCCATACAGATGTGTGATCACCAATCTTGTTCCTACTATCCTTGATTCACATGAACTATATAATCACTATCTCCCAATAAAGATAATTATCTAGTTTTTAAATATTTTTCCCTGTGTAACTCTGCTAAAACAGCACAGTTACGACACTAGGTCTTGTTGTAATGATGAGGATTGAAGCAGAAGCACACAGCCTGTCTGATGTAATAATAAAGCTGGATGAAATTAGAAATTTACTAGATAGAAAAAAATTGCCCCTGGGTACAGCTTGTTGCAACTGAACCAATGAGGATTTAGTATTTGAATTGGGGAAGACAACAGTCCAATAGAAAGAATAGGAATAATAAGAATAAGGTCTTGTTTATTATAGATTACTGCAATTAATATACTATATGGGAAAAGCCATTGGGCCACAAGGGGGTGGCATGGTGACATGTTCCATGTAAGGATTGGAGCCAAAGAATAACTTGTGCGGGATCTGCAGGTCAAATTGGTAGTACTCTTAATTAGGAGAAAGTGCCCTCAGTTTGACATTGCCATCAGATTGGTTCATGTCATTATATATGCCAAGGGACGGCTCATCAAGAGCCCCCTGTGTATTATGAGATACATTGGCAGGCAAGTCTGGAAACTTGGTTGCAACACCCCTCTTGCCCTCTGCTTGTTGTCAGACACCAGTATCAGATTTTGAAGGAGATCTGGGAAGGTCTGCACAAACAATTTTTGTGTGGGGATGGCGCAGCAGGGGCACAAGAAATTGTGGTGAAGCTTTTTGGTGCTCCCTTGGGCGTCCTCCAACTGATAAGTGTGGTTGTCATAAACTGCGGCTATCTTAAAGGGCCCCAAGTGGTTGGGTTCTAACTTGGCTGAATTGGGGTTGAGGGTGTAGATGGGGTCACCTACGGCGTATCTGGCCTCAAGGTTTCTTGTCCCTCCCTCAATTTGCTTATGTTCAATGTCTCAGGCCTTGGCGCGCCACTGGCTCAGGGAAGGGGTAGGCAATAAAGGGAGTTTTGTGGGAACCATGGATTGTAATTTCCCTTGTTCTACTGTTGCAACTGAGTTTCCAGACTTGCCTACTAACGTATCTTACAATACACAGGGGGCGCTTGATGAGCTGCCCCTTGACGTATCTAATGTTATGGATTAATCTGATGGCAATATTGAATGGTGGGTACTTCATCCTAATTAGGAGCGCTGCCAATCCAACTTGCTGATTCCCACACAAGTTATTCCTCGGCTTCAAACCTTACATGGATCTCCTCACTATGCCACCCCCTTGTGGTCTTGTGGCTTTCCCCATATAGTATATTAATCACAAGATTCTACAATAAACAATACTTTATTCTTATTATTCTGTCCTTTCTATTGGACTGTTGTCTTCCCCAATTCCAAATACTGAACTCTCATTGGTTCAGTTGCAACACTACTCCTGCCAAACCATTGTGCGTCCCAAAGGCCAAGGTGCTGGGGCCAAACCCAGTGCACCTGTTGATTTGCACTTGTAAAATGAGCAGTACAGTGGGCAGATGTTCAGTCCGTGCAGTATTAGGATGTTCCTGTGAGAGTTTGACAATCAACTGGACCAGGGAGCCATTCAGTTGCTCTACGCGCCCATTGGCTTGCAGATGGTATGGGGTTGTGACTATTTTTTGTAGGGCATTTTTGGCGCAGTACACTTTCATGACATGTCCAACAAGCTTGGACTCCCATCTGTAATGAGGCGTTTGGGTCTCCAAAACGGGCCACAATTTCCTTGCTAATGAAGTGAGTGATGGTGGTGACAGTGTGGTTAGTGGTTACCCACACTACTGGCCAGCGGATGAAGTAGCCAATGGTGGTGATGATATATTTCTTCCCAAGTCTGTCTTTGGGGAGAGTTCCAACAATGTCAAGGGCCCACCGCTCAAAGGGTTCCATGGCCTTAATGGGTAGGATGGACTTGGGGGTGCAGGCTTTGACGTATTCTTTTCACACAACACATATGTCTCAAGGAGATCCAAGATGTATTAGCATATAAACGGCCACCAAACCTTACGTTTCATGATTTCAAAGAGGTTGTGTTCTCTGACATAGCCCAAGGTGCGGTGGTAGTGCAGTATGGTGTCACCTTGCTGTGTGGTAGGAATATAGGGTGTATTCTCTCCTGTCTCTGCGCAGCGGCAGACATTGCCTGCATCAGTGGTGAACTGACTTTCATTGTCCTTCAGTTTGGAGATGGTTACCAAATTAAGACCTTCATAGTAGGTTGCTTCAGGTCATAGGTAGAGCATTGGCCAAAGGAGTCCAAACTGTTGTCCCTGGTGATAGACGCCACATAGGGCCTTGAGAGGGCATCTGCTGTGACAAGCTCTTTCCCAGGCTTGTACTTGATATGCAACTGGTAAGGGGATAGACACTTGACCCAGCCTGCCTGGCAGCGTGTCAAGTGAGACTGTGTGTTGAAGTATTGGAGCAACTTGTTGTCCGTCAAGACACGGGGTGGGAAGGTGGCCCCTTCCAAGTAACAGCGCCAATTCTCAACGCAGTGCACAATTGCTGCTAACTCCTTGTCATGAATTGGGTAACATTGTTCTGAGTCAGTGAGCTTCCTGGATTCTTATGCCATGGGGAGGAAGACGCCCTTGTCAGTTTCTACCTGTAACACACCCCCTATGGCCCTGTCAGAGGCACAGTCTCAATTTTGTATTGGCGGTTCTGATTAGGAAACTGTAATACAGATGCAGTTGTAAGTCTCTGTTTTGACATCACAAAGGCTTGATATCTGGCAGGGGTCTAATGGATGCGCTGTTTAATGTTCAGGAGCTCAGTGAGAGGTGAGAGGTGCAATAATTTCTCCACAATTAGGGATGAATTTACGCACATAGGCAACCATGCCTAATAATGTACACACCTGACCAACATCAGTGGGAGGTGGCATGCTGGTGATTGCCTTTATTTTGGAAGGGTTAGGCTTTATCCCTTGGGAAGAGATGGTGTGACTAAGGAACAGCAGCCCCAACTTGAGAAACTCACATTTGGAGGGTTTAGCTTTTAGCTGATTTTTCTGAAGGGTGTTGAGGACAGCACGGAGGTGTTGGAGGTGCGTGGTTTGATCTTGACTGAAGACAATAATGTTTTCAAGGTACACAACAACACACTTTCTAATCAATTCCTCAAATGCTTTGTTCATTAGCATGACAAAGATGAAAGGAGTGTTGATCATTCAAAAGTACATGACGCGGCACTCAAACAACCTGTAGTGTGTTCAGAAGGCAGCTTTTGCTTCATCCCCTGGTGCAATGCAGACCTGGTTGTACCCTGGGGTGAGATCAATCTTACTAAAGACCTTCACACCTGCAAGTGTGTCAATCAGGTTGTCAATTAATGGCAGGGGGTACTTGTTTTTAACAGTCACCTCATTGAGAGCGCAGTAATATGTGACTAGACAAAGGGACCCGTCCTTCTTGGCTACAAAGAAGACAGAAGCCCTGTATGGCAAAATCAAGGGGCGTATGAAGCCATTATCAAGTGAATTTACAAGGTGCTGGTGGAGGGTTTCATCTTCTTTTGGCGTCAAGCAATAGAGGAGACAGGCCTTGGGAAGCAACCCTTGTAGCTGTACAGCATGCTGGATCTCCCAGGGAGGAGGTAGTTGGTCCAGTGTTTCACTGAAAACGTCCTAATACTCCTCAAGGAGAGCGGCAAGTGCTGGTGGAGGTGGAGTAGTCAAGGGAAGAGTCACAGGTAGTTCTGGGTGTATAACTTTGACTGAGCATTGCGTGAGTTTAGTTTTCCCCTTGAAATTATATGAGCCCATTTCTGTTCTTCTGACAAACATGGTATCATGCAGCAACTTGCTCATTTTAACAGGATATATCTGAAAACCCACCCCATTCCTATTGAGGGTAATCACAGACGTATCCCAGTCAATGTAGGGTTAGTTATGGCAAAGCCAGTCAAGGCCAGCAATAACATTGTGGCTGAGCCCTGCCATGATTGGCCCAGAGAGCTTAACCCGGATGTTCCCCATTCTTACAGAGAAGGGTACCGTCTCATGGGTAATTGCCACTCTTTGGGAATCAGCCACCTTTACTGCCTTGAATCTGCTTGGCACACAGTCTAGCTGTTGAGCGTCTGCAAACACCTGGTCAACCATATTGTGATTGGCACCAGTAGCTACCAGTAGTTAGTGAGTGCTCCCACAGAAACAAAAGGGGTAGGTAAAGCAAGTTACTTTATTTGGAGAGTGACTGGCTTGAAGTATGGGGTCATTGCTATGAACTTGGAAGACATTGAGGGTTTCAACTTTGTGAATGTTGTAGTTGCAGGGGTTCTTTGCTAGGATGAATTGAGAGTGAGGGTCAAGTGGGGTTGTAGAACCTCTTGTAACTACAACCCCCAGGCTTTTCCCGGGTCCTCAATTTGTGCTAGCTGGAGTTCCCCTTTGCGGGGGTGCTTAATCCCATTTTCCTGTTGGTGTGGCTGGTGGCAACCTACTTGGTTGTGAGCACTGCCAGGTGTGGGACAAGGTTGGGATGGTGCATCATTGGAGAGGCAGAAACCCATTGAAGTCTGATTATTAGCCTCCACAATGGCTTTATAGCAGTCATTAGTGGAGGTGCATCAACCTACAGGAACCCACTTGCAGATATGGGGCTTTAAGCCATTTACTATCAAGGTAAGGAGCATGGCGTTCCCGTCAGTCACAGCTTCTGGGGCGGCGGCAAGATATTCAGGAACAGAACCAGTCTGTTTGATAGCTAGGAGGGGAGTCCCTACCACAATGGGCGAGAATGTCTTGCTGTAGTGGGACTTTGCGGCATCCCTGAGTGACGCCCAGGTGATTTCTATTTCTTGACTGGTCCAGGTGGTGAACCAAACTGCAGCAGGTCCTGTAAGGAGGCCTGAAGAAGTGGTAACCCACATAGGCTCAGGTACCTGACATACACAGAGGTGGTTTTCAGTGGAGTGGAGCCAGCTGACAATATCAGTCCCTTCCACACCACCCACAAAGGTTTACAACTGGAGGTTGAGCATGCGTTGTAACAGATCTGACTGGGCCAGGGTGACACTAGTGTTGTGCTGCCTAAGGCGGAGTTGATTATACACACTTGTAAGTACCAGTTGATCTTGATAGATGACATACCTGTCGGGGATGTCCCCCTTGGGGATTGCCAGGAAGGTTTCTTGGTGGAGAGTAGCCATACAGCCTGTACTATGTCCTTTCTTGAGGGGGGTTTTCTTTTTAGATAGGTTGTGAACCTACTGCTGCTACCACTGTTGCAACTGAACCAATGAGGATTCAGTATTTGAATTGAGGAATACAACAATCCAATAGAAAGGACAGGAATAATAAGAATAAGGTATTGTTTATTATATAATACTGTAATTAATATACTATGTGGGGAAAGCCACTGGGCCACAAGGGGGTGGTATAGTGGCATGTTCCATGTAAGGATTAGAGCCAAGGAATAACTTGTGTGGGATCTGCAGGTCAAATTGGTAGTGCTCCTAATTAGGAGAAAGTGCCCTCAGTTTGACATTGCCATCAGATTGGTTCATGTCATTATATATGCCCAGGGACGGCTCATCAAGCGCCTCCTGTGTATTGTGAGATACATTGGCAGGCAAGTCTGGAAACTTGGTTGCAACAAGCTCAATTGAGCACATTATTCAGGATGCAGTTATTCTCAAAGCCACATATGGGATTGCAGCTCCACAGGAAAAAACCCCTCCTGGCCAATTGTATCAAAGTGCTCCTGTATTCAAGCTGCCACAATCTATATAGTACAGGAGCAATGTCAAAATACACTTTAGCAATAAAAACTAATAGTTCATTTCAACATCAAGTCCTGGAATTCTGCCGCTCACATCCCCAATAAAGCTCTAAACCCAAATAATGTTTTTGAATTTTTTATATATAATTTCTTTATAATCTACTCTAATCAAACCATTCATATTCAAAAAATCATTATATAACAATACTTATTTTTGTTTTTTATTCATTCATTCTTCTTTGCTTTATTAATTTTTATTATACATGACAGTATACAGTTGAAATCATATAAAGAATGTCAATATAAACTAACCTAAATAAAATTAAAATATAAAAATTTAAATATTTTTTGTGTGCTATTTATTAATTCATTTAATTGGCTTTGCTTTGTTAATTTTTTATTATATCTGATGGTATAGATGCAGAATCACAGAAATAAAGTAAATATAAATTAAACTAAATAAAAACATATATTAAAAACAAAAATACAAAAAAAACAGTCAGAATAGCTAAGCCTTTAATTGATTGGCTGCACAGAGAGGCACACAGGGAGAAACAGATCAATGTAGCCATAAAGTTTAGACACAGTTTCAGCTGGGAGGATATGGACACCAACCTGCAGCAAATTAAACAAATTATTGGGCCCAGGTGGTGCCTCTTTCTTGAATAATTGCTTGATCCACCCAAAAACCTCCTCAATTGGGTTGAGAAATGGAGAATAAGCAGGGAGGAATTACAGACGCAAATTGGATGTGGCCAATTGTTGGGAGCCAATTTCTACACCTATATATATCATGGGAAATTCTTTGAGAATATCTGCCACCTTGTGGAGTCTGATATTATCTAGCACAATGACGTTAGTGAATCACAGGCTTGTGCGCCTCAGGTGCTCCTGAACCAATTAGAAAAATTCCAGAAAGGTCACATTATTATGGAAACCCTTGATCATCTGGTATAGTTCAATACCAAGGGGACTAAGAAGAACTACCATTGAGTAGGCAATAGAACACACAGCTGCACGCCAGGAATGTAATTTCTTTTTGCCTTTGGAGATGTAGCCATATTCATTGTGCATGGAGGACGCAAAGAAGGACTTGTCAATGTAGTAGAATTTGACAGTATTCTTCTCCTTGAGAGCAGTGAACGTATTGGTGTATTTTTTGACAGTAGGCAATATTGTCAGGGCTGTTTAATTGTATGGAGAACCCCAAAGTTTTTTCCATGAGAATCTCACTCTTCACAGCACAATGGCGTTTGGAAATCAAGGCATTAATCCCAAAAGTGGACTAATCCATTGACTGAATATTTTCCAGTTCAAGATGGCAGTTTTGATTGATCCACTGCCAGATTGCCCACAGGTGTTCCTTGACCAATAAGATCAGTTGGTGCTTGGATTTCTCCAAGAGTAGGACAACACTTGTTTTCAGGTAAGGTTTGCGGAGCCTATGGGCAGTTTTATCCAAAATCTTGACAATGGCTGCAGCCTTCTTGTAGTCTGGAATCTCCTTCATAAGTCTCTTAAAGGTCTCACAGGTGGCTTCAGGAATGTCATGTTACTTTGGCGTTTTGGTGTTGGGAAGCGGCTCCACGGGCTCAGCCACAGCACAGGACATAGGCACCTGACCATAGAATGCAGCAACATTTTTCAGCACCTTCTGCCATTTTGTTGTTTGCAAATACTGTGGCTGCTTGTCCTCATCTTCCCTTTTGTTATCACTCACGTAAGGCTTGTATGTGCTGTTAAGCACAGGCTTCACCTTCTCAATCATGGCTGTTAGGACTGCTTTCTGGCAGTAGACTGGGTCAAACACAAATGAAGTACTGTAAAATCAGAACCTAAACGTAAAAATGCGGGATTATCAAATCCTTGGTCCAAATTTTGAATCACTTTTGCAGGCAACTCAGCTGAGTGAAAAAATAAAATATTTAATAAAATCAACCATTTAATTTGACTTTTTTGATTTATTTAAATTGGCAAATTTTGAATCTCTTGAGCAGATAACTCAACTAACAAAAGACAAAACTCAGCAAACAAATGTGGGATAAATGAATCAGAAATGCGGGATTCTTATGTACAATTTGAGATTTCCTGTATGTCAAACAAATCATAGACCTCATGTAAAAAGTAACAAATCTGAAATTGCAAAATTTCAAATCCATGAATCAAGTTTCAAATCATATTTGCAGTGAATTTGAAATAAATTTAATTTATGGGCATCTCAAAAAGGATGTCAATGGATCTAGAGTGGATATGTTCAAATTCTTTTAGGAAGCACAGGCATTCTCAAAATTCACCCTATTTCATTTTAGGACGGCTAAAATTTAGATCCTACTATTCACAAAATTAACATAAATAACAAAAAAATTGACTAAAATATAAATTCCTCTTTTTGAGATTAAGTTTTTTAATAAAAATTTATTATGTCTTCTTCCAACACCAACCAAGTCAACAAGTTGTTCCCTGGCCTTGACAAAATCATTCAGGGCTACACTGGGTCTTCTAATAGTGAAGCCTCCCTCTATGGCCACTCCCAACCTGCAGGTCCCTCTGCAAGCACCACCCAGGAGTGTGTTCTTTCTCCTGCATCCTCAAGCATGGGCCTGTTTGCCCATCACACACAGGCAGCTGCTAACCCAAATCATACAGAAACACTAGCATCTGGAATTGACCAAGTGAGCCATGGGGCCGCCAATGAAAGCCAGAATCCAGAAACAGCCAATCAGATGCCACTGTCTGGTTCTCAAGGCAGACACACCCAGCCTCCACCCAATCAGCCTGCAAGACACAGAAGAAAATTAATCACTCTGGAGATTGTTCTTGAAATGGTTGAAATTTGAGGGATGCTTTGTCCATTGGGGAAATTGTGGCTGCAATGGGTTTTGTAAAGTCCACTGTGGCTGCAACCCTGCAAGCCCACGCCAACAGTGGCACCCTCCTAATAAGACCTCACCTGGTGCCTGTACTTCAACTGATGGTGAAAAAGCCCATCCTCTCATGATGGCTATCATGGAACGTGACCTGTGGATGCCCCTGGTCCAGGTTTGTCTCCAGCTGGGACTCTGTGGCATCTTCACCAACAAAAGAACAGTGAATTTGTGGATGCACAGAGTTGTGGTTGCCGCCTGAATCCTATCTAATCAGGTTCTTAGTGGCCCCAGTTTGGAAGATACTAACCCCTAAAATTTGACCATCATCAATTTTATTAAAGGGAGGGCAATGAGGGCCCGTAACAACGTCATCTTCCTATCATATGCTAAGATTTCTGCAAGTATCCAAGACTATGGAGAGAAGCATATCCAGTCTGACATCTACAAGCGCGGCCCAATCCTGTATCAATTTGTTGGGGTTTTGTTGGCAGTTTCCCCATTGGGTGTCAATAATTACTCAGCAATATTGAACACTGCAGATGGGTATTCCTATCATACGGAGCTCAAGGACATGCTGGAGGAGTGGGCTACCCAACAAGCTGTATACACAGTTGTACTTAGTGCAGAGATGGAGCAGCAGGAACGGGCAGCCAAAGAAATTATGGCTGCAGGGCACACCTGTTGGTCCTATCCCACTAACCATGCTGACATGCATCTTGTAGATGTATGTCTTTACAATTTTGGTTCAGCTCTCAGGCGCTTAAAGCCTGCCACCTACAATGAACTGTGCTCCAGAATTGAGAAGGGGTACAAGCTTTTCCCTTCTATATTTGTCCAGGACTTATTTGATCTCATCATCTTTGATTCAAGTGATAGTGATAAGAACAGAAAGGACCCCTGCCTCCCCCCAAGCCAGTCCATCTGTTTTGTCAAGCCAGTATATGTGACAGAAGAAGAATTCAAGCAATTGAAGCAAACCACTCTTGCTGCCCCTTCCCAGTCAACAAACCCTGCCTCCCCAACCCCCCATCAAGCCACCTGTCTTCCAACCCTGACTCCCAAGCCACTACCAATCCCCCCACTATCTCTGATGCTGTCCCTTTCACAGGTGCAGATGAAGGCAATGTTCATTCCACCCATTCCCTTCCCTTCCCGTCCTTTTATTAGTAAATAAATCTTTTCTTTGTGACAACTTATTAAAATTAATTTTCTCTTTTAATTCACAATTAACAATATTTCTTTTACATTTTTAGAATTTCCTATACTTAAAAATTTTTGTACAATTTACAAATAGCTTAAAATTATGAGCATACATATTTTTCATCATTATTAATAAATCAAAGACAATAAAGGTAAATATTGCATTAGAATATAGCAATTAGACGTCAACTCTTGATATTTTGATATTATGTGCATAACTCAATACATTTTGTTTAATAAAATCCATTGTAGACTTGTCCTTTTCCATTATAATTTAATGAAATGAACTGTGTTTATATTAGAGAGCCATTAACGCTTAGTTTAAATATTGATACATAATGCATTTAACAGCCTGTATATTTACTTATTGATAATAATTCTATAAACTTTTTAGTTGGATTTTGCAAGGTAATAATAATTTAATGTGTTAATAAACAGTAATTTATTAACATATTACATTATTATTACCTTGCAAAATCTAACTAAAAAGTTTATAGGGTTATTACCAATAGGTAAATATACAGGCTGTAAAATGCACTATGTATCAATATTTTTTCTAAGTGTTAATTGCTCCCTAATATAAACACAGTCCATTTATACAAATTACAATGAAAAAGCCATGTTTGCAATGAATTTTATTATATAGAATGCATTGAGTTATGCACATAATATCTAAATATCAGGATTTAACACATGACTGCAGTATTCTAATATAGCATTTATATTTGTGGTCCTTAATTTATTATTGATCTTGAAAATATTCATGCATTGAAGGTAGTACTATAAAAACTGTTTTTTGATGTAATTCAAACAAAATGTCAAATATCTATAACTTAATAAACAAATTAGAGTCAGCCCTCCAAAAGGTTGTCAAGCTTGAATACAAAATACGGGAAATTGTGGTAAATCAACTAGGAAATGAGAGAAGAGCCTTGGTCCAGCAAAATGAAACCGCAAAAAATAGCCTGGGAACAATAGTCAACAAAGAGCACAAGGAAATAATTTTAAATCTTCAAAAGGAAATACTCAAGTGGCTATATTTCAAAAGTCAAAGTTACAACTTGTGGGAATTTGCAAAAACCAATAGAAAGAATACTCAAATAATCAAACTAATTGAAGGAAATGAAATTTCAAAGGAAATAAACACAAATGAAGAGGAAACTGACCAAATGGAAACAGACAAAAACAAAACTCAGTCAAGAAGCAGGAGCGCTTCAAGAAATACAAAAAATTTATCAAATGAAAACCAAGAAGAAACACAAGTTGCAAAAAAGGTAAGAAAAATTAAGCCTAAGAAAATTAATGAAGAGCAGCCAACACTCATGGAATTTACTGAGGTGGTGCCTGTGGCTGAGGGGGCTGCAGGGGAAACAATTAGTAAGTCTTTTTATGTTTTATTTATATTTATTTTAGTCATCACCAGGAATGGGGAAAAGGTCGCAGAAGTGGCAGCTTTTACGCTGAGTTGGTTCTACAGGGGTTACCAGTCATTGGTAGCCCCTGTAAAACAAATAACTAAAAATGAAATAAATAAAATAATTCAAATGAATATGAATAATTTTGCAAATATAGAAGCAAAAGCCAGGGAATATTTACCACCCACAGGGTGCTTGCCGTGGATTAGGGAAGCATAAAAAAAGGAGCAAATATCAACTTCAAAGAGATGACTGAAATTTGCAAGGATATCAAAATAAACTTTGATGAATATATTTATGAAAGTATACAACAATTTCCCTTTTCAAATATCAATGAAATTAAAGAAACCTAATAAAAACCAACTTTCAAATAGGAACAGAATATCTTAAAACTGGAATCTTCAATGAAGTATTCAAAGTATTATCAAATAAAGTTGGGGACACAGTCCTTTTGAATACATTTAAACCTTTATTTATTTTGTTTTCCAAGGCATGGGGGGCATATACAAGTCAGGCACCCCCTGGAACCATCTTCAAGCTCAATAAAGCATCCTATATCAACAGATTAGTTCAAGTATACAAAAGATTGTGCATATCTTCTGAAAAAATATACCTTGCAAAGGATTCATGTTGCAGTATACCTAGGAATCCTACTACATTGCATATTAAAAATTAACATCAAAAAGTTTGAGGATGCACCTATACAACTTGATATATGCTAATTAGCACTAGAACGCCAGAAGACGCTGCAGGGGTATAGGACAGTCAATCACAACCTGTACAACTCCTTTGCACTGGCATTGTTGTATGGGTTTTATGTTCCTCCCAAAAAGAATCTGTTGATTAATTTGCTTACCTGTCTTCCTTTTATTAAGTGTTTGGCAACCACCAGGGTGCAGGGCGCCATCCCTCTAGCAATTGCATCCAGGATTGTCTACCACGTACAGAAGAGTATGTGGATCCAATTAGACACTCTAGCTGAAAATTTGATTTTGGGGTATAATTCCCTGGAATAATTGCATTCCATTTGCAATTTGCATCTCCCCAATAAATTATATTCTCTTGCAATTTTAACTTTTTATTTTTATTTTTTTAAATTTTTATTTCAAATATTAAAATTTAAAGTTTTAAAATTTAAATATTAAAATTTAAATATTAAAATTTAAATATTAACATTTAAGTTATACAGTAGTTTTAAAAGCTATGACGACAAGCAAAATGAACTCAGATTTAAACAAATTCAAGTAGCAGGTTAAAATATACACTCTGTTAACAGGTATTTTTGGCGCTAATAGGCAAAATGGGTCAACACAGCAACAAAGTACTCACGCGTAAAGCAAAACCATTCAAAATGCAATCCAAAATACATGGATTCACAAACAAAATGGTGTGAGTTGGCTTTTGGTGTACATATGTTTACTATGTTAATTGGTGACAAAATACACCCACACATGGTGCGTCAAAACTCAATCCAAAAACAAAACACAATAGGAACTCAAACCACAAACAAAATCACTCACGCAGTTTGTGCAATGAATTGTAATCAAGAATGATACCAAGGCATCTAAAATAAGACACAAGATCTGAAACATAAATTTTAAAAATATTGTGTTGGGTGCTTATATTTGGCATAAAATCCGGGGAAAAGGGTGGGAATTATTTTGGGTATTCAAAAATGGGCGTTGTAAACCAGAAACAACTAATTAAGAAATAAAAAAATCTATAATTGGGATATTGGGTGGGAAAAATATTAATTAAATATCCAAATTCAGAGAAAAGCAAAAATTAACATTAGGGAGTAATTTAATTGAAATTAATTTAATATTTTAATAAATTCTCAAAATGAAAGGAACACAACACCAGAGTACCAATGCACCCGTTGTGCGCCGCAGCTGCGGTTGCCCCCGCGGGTCAAAGAATAGATTCAGTACAACACAAGTGCCTACTAAGGAGGGAGGCAGAAGAGGAGAGTTCTATAGTGACGCTGCACTGACACAGCTGGTTCAAGGAGCACAAGCTGCTAGGGTGAGGAGCATAAACCCTTGGGTCTCCAAGCTGACCCGGAAGCCCACCAAGGTCACCACTACCAAAATGGTTAGAAACAAGGAGGTAGAACTTACTTTGTATGTGTTTGACGCTGTGTACCGGCAAGAGTTGGTCCTGTCAGCCATGCTGGAGAAGGTGAAGCCTGTACTTGATACTAGCTATGAGCCATACATAAGCAATGGCAATCAGGAGGACAACAAGGAGCCCAAGTTCTTTCAAACTGATGAGGGACAACTGGTGCGCAAGAAAGTTGCAACCTTCTACAACAAGGTGCCTATGCCCTGTGCCTTGCCCAATGCTGATGAGTCAATCCCCACCGCTAAAAAGCCCGCTCAGAAGCGCATCCCCAACATCCAATGCATCATCCTGCTTAATCTAATGTGTGAATCAGGCAATTACAAGGCAGCCACAGCCATTGTTGGGGTGGATCCCAAGTACGCCTCAAAGACCTTCAACAAGTTCCTCAACACGGGTCAAGTCCTTGCTGCGGAGAAATTCTTGTGCGTGTTGACCATGCTCACAAAGGAGCAAAAATGGGCAATCCGCTAGTGGATAACCTGAGATTGCATCTTGAACTGGCAAATATACAGGCCATGGTCAAGTCTGCTTTTGGGGTTGAGGCCTCAATTTCCTTCTATTATCATTTGGTCAAGGGAATGTGATTTTCCTGGAAAAAACTTGGGGTATCTCCCTATAATGGAAACAGCCCTTCCAATATTGAGACCCAGAGAAAATACGCAGAGGTGTATACTGCCCTAAAAGCCAAGGGGACAGTCAAATTTTACTACATTGATAAATCAACATTTGCCTTGTCAATGCCAATGAGTATGGGTATGTCCCCAGAGGCTCCAATGACAGGATGGCTTGGCATGCTGCAGTCTGCGCCACGGCCTATTTGATGGTGGCTCTCCTTGGTCCAAAGGGGGTTGAGCTCTACCAAATAATATTGTGATCTCACAATAGCCAGACCTTCCTATCATTCCTCCAATTGGTCCAGGAGCACCTGAGGCGCACAAGCCCGGGCTTCACCAACGTAATTGTGCTGGATAATGTTGGTCTCCACAAGGTGGCAGATATTCTCAAGGAATTCCCAATGATTGACACCAGCGCTGCAGTGGGCCCCCAGCAATTGGCCACGGCAAATTTGCGCCTTCTCTTCCTCCCTGCCTATTTGCCCTTCCTAAATCCCATTGAGGAAGTCTTTGGGTGGCTCAAGCGAGTTGTCAAGCAAGGAACCCTAACTGGGACAGAGGACCTTTTTGATTTGCTGCAGGCAGGGATCCATACCCTCCCAGCCAAGACCGTGGCCATAGAATTTGGCCACGCTGATTTGTTTATCCCCACAGGCCTTGCAAATCAGCAAATCTATTAAAGGCTTAGCTTGTCTGACTTTTTTATATTCTCTAATTTACTTTAAAGATTTATTAAATATCATTTTATATTTAGATGTTTCTAAGCCCGCAATCACATTCAGCACAACCATCAATGAAGGTTAGTAATTTATTTATTCATAATCATTTTTATTATTGCATCCAAGGGTATCCCAAACGCTTGATAATGGATTCTTCAAACACATCAATATCATTTTTGACAAATAAATATAAAAAGCAAACTAAAAAAAATGAAAATCATACAAATTAGAAGTAGATTTTATTGACATATATTATATGCTTTTATTAAAACCTTCCCTGGAATTTATTTTGTAAGTAATGTTTGCCAAAATATTATTTTATAAAATTATTAATTATAATAAAAATAATCTAGAGGGTAAATATATTTATTGGTATAGAGAATAAATTAGGAGCGCCTATAATGGGTTTGACGGTATGTACCCACCCCACGATGGAGGTGGCGCACAACCTCCATTGCCACACTGTGGACGGTGGATACACCCTGGTTAAAATATTCTCGCCTGCTGGTAAAAGGGAGGATGATGAGGTGGGAGTGAAGCAGCAGCTTCTCAGGCGGGGCTGCAAACCCATAGATTCCTGCCAGGACCAGGGCGTCCTGGATAACATGGTCAACTGAGTTGTAACCTGGGGGGACTTTTTTCCCGTTGAGAGCAAGTTGGGCCTTGTTGATCCCCATAAGGACCCCGTCCAGGTCCTCCATGCTGGCGCTCATTTCAAAGTAAAACAGGAACCCCAGGTAAACCCCCAAGTGAAGCCTTTGCTGGGCAAAGGCTTCTGTAAACTTGTATAATTTATTGTATACTGCGCTTATTTTTTTTCTGTTTTGTTTTGCCAAAGGTAAGATCCATAGCTTCTGGGACCCCTGTCTTGTCTGCACTCCAGGCCAGCCTAAAGTCCACCAGGAGGATTTTAGTCTTCTTCACGGCTTTTGCATCTGTAACAGCCAGTTTTTCTACTGTGCGCCCAAAGTTCTCCAGCAAGTAGGACAGGGTGTGCTCCACCAGGAAGCAGAAGCAAGCAGTTGCATAGGTCTGGCCCATCTCCGGTATATTCTTGAATGGGAGCGTCACCAGGACGTCCCAAACAAGCTCAATAGAGTTTACACAGTAAACTCCACTGAGGTTAACCGGGTCCAGGCAGACCAGTTGAGCATCCTTGTAGGCAGTAACTGCCCACTCAGATGCCCCCTCTTCATGTGTTAGCCCAGCCAATGCCTACCTAAACATTGGGAATGCACTGTGAATCCTATCTTTGAGCTCCCGCAAGACAGGGGGGACAGGAACGGCTGCTTTGCCACGTGAGTGGCAAAATTTGAGTAGAACGTGGGGGGAACAAAAGGAACCAGGACCCGGCGGAGTTTGCCATCAACTTCTTCTAAAAAAAAGGTAAGTATTTATGAATTTTTATTAAATTTATTTTCTTAGGTTACCTTCTTGGGTTTCTTCTTTGCCGGTGGCTTCAGCAGGCTTTGCCATCCTTGGCGCAAGCAGCTGTGTGGGCGTCTCAGTGTCCTCCTTGCAGGCCCTCTTGGCGGGTTTGAGATGTGCATACATCTCAGGGTTGTCCGTCCAGACAGACGGCACAGAGAGTGCAAAGGACTTGAATTGCAAGCCTTCAACCACTTCCTTCTGAATGTTGAGTAGGTGCTCTATTGTCTTCTCAGGTGTGTCTGGTATTTTGGACATGAGTGACTTGGCGGACACCTTTTCAATTTTGTCCCCTTCAAGGACGGCAGACTTTACCTTTTCCTTGACCTTGCGGTCAATTTCTTTGATTTTGGCAATTGCCAAGTCAAGGTCTCTTAGAAGTTTTTCCAATTCACTCATTGATTTTTTACTACCCTTTTCATATGTTTTTATAGCTCTTGCCCCAATAAATTCTGTATTATTTTGATACAATTGCCTCTTTGTTTATTCCTTTTTGTTTTCCCATTTACTACATTATCCCCTCTTTTTACCCATTTTGTATATATTTTACATACATCTCAATATGTGTTGTTTCTTTTGTGTAGCATTGTTTCCCTGGTTACCATATTATTTTTGGCGCTTGACACAGCCCCTTGTGAAAACATTAACAACAATTTGGTGATCAGCTAAATTTAAATTAGAAAATTATAGTGTTAATTGTGTTTAGATAAAGTTGTTACTGATCCAAATTTAAAACCTTAATGATAAACTTTAAGCCAATCAAGAGCCAATTGATAAAGTGATTGTTGTGAAATAAAGGGTCATTCAATAATTCTTTGATGCATGTGCGCTAATTAATATGATTGGCTGGATGTTTTGCCATTGTACGCCATTGCTGCTGTGGCAAGTTGTTGATGGACTAGTGCTAACCCAGCAGCTGATTGAGCACTAGTCCACCAACAACTTGCCACAGCAGTAATGACTCACAATGGCAAAACAACCAGCCAATCATATTAATTAGCGCACATGCACCAAAGAATTATTGAATAACCCTTTATGTCACAACAATAACTTTATCAATTGGCTCCTGATTGGCTTAAAGTTTATCATTAAGGTTTTAAATTTGGATCAGTAACAACTTTATCTAAACACAATTAACACTATAATTTTCTAATTTAAATTTAGCTGATCACCAAATTGTTGTTAATGTTTTCACAAGGGGCTGTGTTTAAGTGGTAAAAATAACTGTGTTCTGGATCTAGATACACACCATAGTAAATATATGATTTTATAGAAATAAGCTGAACATAAAGAATAATTCCAACTATTAACAAAGAGAATATGAACAATTGAAATTCAAAATAAAGATAATATAAATATAAAATGTTTGGTAACAGGGGGTTTATTGAGGCGGGGGAGTGATGCCTAGGAGGCAGAATAACGCAGGAAGGAAGACGTAGAGGCGGTGCTGCCCTGGGGGGTCTGGGATTGGGTGGGTTGGGCTTGCGGGTTAGGGGTGTTGGTGGTGGGGGCGGAGGCAGGAGTATTTTGCGTGATGGCTGCCATATACCACTCATTGTACTTCTCATTGGTCATTGGCTGGATGGGCTGGTAAGTGGCAGTTGCCCGAGGTGGAAGGCGCTTATCCTTACGTGATTGGCTGCCCATGTTCACATGAAAAACCATTTGTGCAAACAAGTCAGCCACCATTTGCCAACCAAAGAGAAAATTGTGATCAAGGACCCCAAGATAGAGGTCGTTGAAAGCCTGAGGGCGGCGCTCCCGTAGTGTGGACCCCATGTTAAAGAAGACAACATTTCCCAGATGGATGTTGGCATGGCCAGCAGGGTAGACTGAGGCCTGGTGCCTGCGTCCCTGGATGGCCTCAAGGGCAGTGGAGCTTCCCTCCATCTGGTGGCTCAAGAAAACCTGGTATTTGGAATTTGAGCCATCCCAGGAGTTGAGCAATCCACTGAGGAAATGGCTGTATGATTACCCATTGACAAAATCAGGGTTTGTCTGATAATAGACAAAACCCTTGGCCAACACAGCCAGAAATGCACCAATAAACGTCCCCTTCTTGACCTTCCTCCTTCCTTTTTGAGTGGCGGCTCTTCCTTGCTCACCAAAGTCATCAAAAGCTAACAATAGCTTGTAGTAGGAGATGAAAATGACATCATCTGACAGACTAGTCAAGCAACAGACCAGGGTGGATTCAATGGCGGGATCATACGGGGAATCCTCAGCGCCATCCCATTGGTTGCTGGCAAAATTGGTAAGAACCCGTACAGAAGCCACCTTCCTGTACATCCAGAGCTGCACCATGCGCTCAGACACCCAAATGCCATGGTGAGCTAGTTGCTTCCGGACCTGGGTCAAGGGAAGCTTGGGGTCCCACTGGAGGAGGTCAAGCATTATTGGGTATGCCTCAGTTATCTGGGACTCTTGGGCCTTCTTGGGCTTCTTGGCTGCCCTGATCTGATTCCCCCTGTTCATCATGCTGTTGAATTCCTGCATGACAGTAGCTTGGGTAAATTGCAATTGGTCAGCAATCTGATCCCAGGACAGACCCTGCAGGTTGAGTGCCACAATTTCCTGAAGAATTTGGGCGGTGATGATTTGTTGCTTGGGGCGCTGGGCGGGGGGAGCTGAAGCCTGATTGGCTGAGGGAGGGGCAGGTTGGGCAATGGCAGGAAGTTGTTCCAAATTGAGGTTGCCATCCTGATTGGTTGGTTGATGGGCAGATTGTGCGGGGGTGGGGGTAGGAGCGGGGCAGCACTAGATGCAAAGTGACTCTCAAACAAGTCAAAGCCATATGGGTCGGGGGACAGTAACAGGTCAGCTTCCTCGTTACCCGCCTCAAAGGCTTGGGTATAAACGGGTGCCTCCACGTTCTGAGCCTTGCCTCCATTGAAGCTGGCTTGACTGCTGCTGGCTTGGCTGCTGGCGCAGTTGAAGATGTTGCTATTGAAAACCATCTTGAACTAAAACCTAGGATAAAATCACTAAAAGTAGAAATTTTAAAATTTAATGATTTATTTTTATTGTTATCTCAAGTCCATATTCAGAAGGTTCTCTAAACCATTCCATACAAATCTGGAGCCATGAAAATGAATAAAATGCCTCTGTTCCTAAATTAGATAGCTGTTGATTGGCTGCTATACTGTTATTTTTCTATTTTAGGCTGCTCATACTACACATCTTGTGTGAGTTCATTTTGTTTTGTGTTTGTGTAATCTTGCTTCTAGAGTACTCAGATTTTGTTTCATTTTGGTCCTTCTGTTGGTGTCTCATGTGAATCCTGATTGGATTATAATATACTCTGGAATAGCATCCATTCATTTCACTTGTTGCGTCAGTTCATTTTGTTTGTGGGTTGAACTACACCGCTTGATGTTTGATATAATTTTGTATAATAGGCAAGTGAAATTTCGTTTTTGGTTTGACATTTTCTTTATTAACCAATAATATTTAAATTATTTGAATCCTGAATCATGCGCAACTTGGATTTTGTTTAAATCTGAGTTCATTTTGCTTGTTGCCATAGCTTTTAAAACTACTGTAATAGTAATATATCTAAATATATTATAAGACATTAGTTATAGTTGCAAACACGTCAAATAATAAAAAAAAATTAAAAATGTTTTTATTTACTAGCTTTCTGAGTACAGGTTCACATATTACATATTTAAACATCAAGAACTGAATTTATACTCAAAAGACGGCCTGTTCCACTTATGTTCTAAACAAGTGCTTGTTTAGAACTCAAATTACCTTTCCCTTGTAATATGATTTGATAAATATATTTGATATGCTTGAACTGTGTCCTAAGTACTAATTAGTAAGTGATACATAAAAATCATTGGTGGTTGTGTTGTGTGGCTATAGTGGCACTGAAACATTTAGGATCAGATGATGACTTGTGAGGTACAATTTGTGGCTTAAAAAAGCCAAAGTACCAACAAGGATTCACAATTGTTTAAATAAAATTATTCTATTTTTATCTTTTTTAATTTATTTATTTGTTAGCACAACAGTCAATACAATATTCAGTGCATTATAATAAAAATATGTGTCCTCATATCTAGTATAATTAATTTTACTTACCTTTTGTATGCATTCTTGTATGTCTATAATACAATTAAATGTCACATCATCATGTATAAATAATAATTTTTGAGCCCTAATAAAAACAAAATAAAAGCAAATAAAACCCAGAGCACCCATTTATCTGATTGGCTCAGAGGCAAGGGCTTTGGGGAGGAAGGATTCCTAGTGCTCATAGAAAGCTGTCACCACATTGGGTGGCATTGCAAATTGGCTAATCTCAAGAATGTTGAAAAGATCCTTGGTGTCCTGAGGGAGGCCTTTCTTCACCTTATTATTGATCCACCCAAAGACCTCCTCAATTGGGTTAAGGAATGGAGAATACAGGGGGAGGAAGAGGAGTCTCATTGGACAATCAGCAAGGTGGTGGTTGGAGGAATGACTATTATTGTCAATGGGTGGAAACTCGGACACAACCAGATCCACATTGTGGAGCCCAACATTATCCAACACAACAATGTTGGTTGTGCCGCTGTACTTGATCCAGAGGTATTCCTTCACAGCTCGGAGAAAATCAAGGAATGTCCCACTATTATGGGGTCCCTTGATCATTGGGTATTAATCTAACCTGCAAGGACCAAGAAGCGCTACCATTGAATAGGTCTGGTAACAGACAGCTGCACAGTGGACTACGCCGTCCTTGGACCCCTTCTTGACCCACCCATGCCTAGACCTGAGTGAGAAGGAAAACAACAATTTGTCAATGTAAAAGAACTAGACATTTTCTGTCTTCTTGAGAGCCACATAGGTCTTGGTATGAATATGTTGATCCTCAATTGTTTTTTTGCTGTTCCTATTGTGCAGAGAAACTCTGAAGACCTTCCTTGAGAAGCCCAAATTGATCATTTCTTGGTAAACAAGGGTTTTAGAGACAGTGTGAAGAATTGTTGACCAGGGATTGTGGAAAGCTTAATTCATTAGGTGGCCATAGACAATTAACCAGGGCCAATCAATTACCCTTTTGGAAATGAGTGCCAACTTACCACATAATTAAATGCATGATAAGCAAGCCATGATGTTGTCACTAAGGATTAATTGTGCCATGCTGCTGCCACTCTAAATAACAAGCGCCACAGCGCCAGCATAATTAATTGCAAGCGCCAAGACGCCAGCTTCAAAAGGAAATAACGCCAAGGCGCCAGGGTTAATTTGATTGACCTATTTGACTTGTGTTTGGAACCAGAAATGGAAGTGATTGCTTGCCTTAAAAAGGATCACTAATTAATGTGCTAGCAGAGGGTTCCTTGTGCTAGACATTGCGGGATTGTGCCCAAAAATAGAAGGTTTTTCCCTCTTCTGCCAACCCAGCTAAGACTCTACAGTGCGCTGGAATGTTCTAGAAGATATTGCCAGTGACTGGTGATTAGTAATATGAGAATACCCTTATATAAGGTGTCAGCAGTAGACACCCAGGGGACAGTTTTTTTTCCTACTTGTATAGGACCTAATAAAAACATTCATTACAATTAAGTTGGTCAATGTCTTCTGAATCTTCAAATTCCAAGGCATACAGTGAGTTTGTGCCCCTGTCTACTAATTCTCCTGTTGAATCTGCCGGTGTGTGCCCGTTTTTAACAGACAGAAAGCCTGAACTCTGTGGCCAACATTGATTGGACAGCAAGCGTGTCCAGGTGGCAATCCTTGGTCACCCACTGCCTGATTGCTTTGAGATGGGTGGGCTGAAGTAGGCTGGGCTGTCTTTTTGCCTTGGTGGATTTTGTAATTTTCCTGGTGTTGCCATGCTTTTTGTTGATAATGCCAATATATCTGGCTGTGACACCAAATTGGGACGCAATATCTCAAACTGCCATTCCCCTGTTCAAGAAGTTGAGGAGAGCTTCTTGCTCATTATTTATCAACCAACGCTGGCCCTTGGCAGGTACCGCAGCATCCTGGCCAGCATGCTTGACACAGGGGATGGGGACCTTTGTGTATAAGGTGGGATTGTGCTTGGTTGCGCTGGCGCTGTCAATGGTGGCATATGACACAGGTGCAGATGGCTCCTCAATTGTGGCCAATGGCTCATAAGTGGTGTCAAAGACGCAGGGGCAGGAAGGGGCAGCTCCTGGATCAAGAGTGCAGGGCCGGGTGACAACTGGGTACATGGTGGAGGTGTAAGTAACCTCGGTGTTCTGGTGACCCTGGTGTAGGAGAATTTGGTGACAGGCCTTGAGAGCAGCTTCTGTCTTGGATTCAGGCTGGTTGATCAGGCTTGGGATGCAGGAGGTGATTGACTGGCAATGACGCCTTGGGAGGCCTGTGTGTTGGCATGACTCCCCTTGAGTTGGGTTCTGGGTCTGTTCTTGGACCCTCTGGGACATCCTTGTGGACTGGCTGCTCTGCAGGCTGGTGCAGGAGCTGGTTTAGAATGTGATTGATGATCCATAAAAATAAAATAAATATATATATATTAGATTAAATGTGTATTTATTTGGATTTATTGTTTTAGTTGTGAGTAGTTGTTTTCTCTTAATTTAGCCTTGAATAGTAACAGAATTTCTATATCCGTGATTTGAAGTGTATAATATTGTATACTTTCCTGGTTTGGGTAATTTTAGAGTTTAATCACTTTTTATGTCTAAACATGGTTATCAAGACTGAATTTTTCATTTGATTTTAGTTGTGATGGAGCTTCTTGATTTGGGTTGGTGTTTCCTAGTGTGCTTACTGTACATTCAATTTAATTTCCAGTTCCCGCAATTAATATCTGAGTTTATTAGTGGCATTCAAAAGTGATTTGAAATTTGGTTCTTGGATTTGACAATCCCGCAATTTCAAAAAACATAGTAAACTTAATGAAAATGGTTGATGGATTTAAACGCTTCATATCTGATTCCAGTTAATTCATTTTGTCCATTGGAAATATGCAGTTTGACTTGAAATTTGCAAAGTGTCTATGAGTTCTTGCATTTTAAAAATTCTAATAAATACTCAAAAAAATTAATTTAATTAAAAAAAGGTCATCCTGCAAAAGTGATTCAAAATTTGGACCAAGGATTTGACAATCCCGCATTTTTAAGTTCAGGTTCTGAATTTACAGTATACATCTTCTTTCCAAGTAAAACATGATTTTTTATCAAATCAGTATGCCAATTTTTGACCCAAAGTACACATTTATTAAAAGATAACCACTTTTAAAGGTTATATGTAGATCATATATTTTAGAGTGTGTAAACCAACCCATTCTTAGTATCATGAACAGCATATTTTGTTCTAGTACATGTTTTGTCCAAGTACAATATAATTTTTTCTTACCTTGGTATGCTAATTATGTTCAGAGTACAAAATTATAAAACAAAATGATCACACTCAGGGGTTATATATAGATCATACAGTTCAGAGAGTATATATGGTGAGATGGATTATTTTCATTAAGTCTATTATTTTCTATTATCCCTTTAATACTTTTGAAGCACTACAATAAAATGAATTTAAAAACTACATGCGCTATGGACCAGTCAATTGGAATGGGTGTACATTTGTGCTCTCTTTGTGCTTGGCTCAGACCAGACACGCCTCAGTTATTGCACTCAGTTTAACTTAATGAAATAAGACTGTTGAAAATAGGACATGTCTTTGTTTTCAAATTGGCACGCTCACTTGTGGTCAATCTAGCACCAGAGAACCCAGTGGTTGGGTGCTAGATTGACCACAGGTAAGCATGCCAATTTGCAAACAAAGACATGTCCTATTTTCAACAGGCTTATTTTATTAAGTTAGACTGGGTGCAATAACTGAGGCGTATCTGGTTTGAGCCAAGCACAAAGACAGCACAGATGTATGCCCATTCCAATTGGCTGGTCTGTAGCACTTGTAGTTTTCAAATTCATTTTATTGTAGCAAACAAAAAAATATTAAAGTTAGAATATAAAATATAAGAATTAATAAATATTGAAGCAGCTGAATTTAGCTTATGGTATGATCAAAATCACTCATCACTGTAGTTAAATGTAAAATATATTGTATCTCAACTAAAATACATACAAATTAAAACAATATATATATAATAAAATTTATTGGGGCAAGTTTTATCAGGGAAATGGGATTGTGCAGGGCAAACTAGTTGGCGTGCTAAATTGTGGGGGAGGACTTGATTGGCTGGGGGGTTGGTGCTGGTCACCTAGGAGGATTAGATGGGGACTAGGGCAGCTGGAGGACCCAGTGGCAATTGAGTGCCTTGAGAGGCTTGGAGGAGTTCATGATGCATGACATCATATTCTGACTTGGGGAGGATGGTGATTAGCTTGTACGCTGTGGAGTCACAAGGTGGAAGCTGGGGATCCTTTGGTTATTGGCTGTTGCCGAGAGCATTGAATGCCATCTTTGTAAACATGTCAGTGATCTTCTGACAGGGAAACAGAACTGAGGGGTCATTGACTGCACTAACCACCTGGCTGAAGGTTGTGGGGTTGCACCCATGGATGGTGTAAAGTTCCGCAGTCCACCTTTGGCCCGAGATCAGGATGTATTTCCCAGACCATCAAAAAAGGTGGCCCGCGTGCAGGCAAAACCCCTCCAAAACCTGGAGGACTTGGCTCACACAGTAGATGAACGCTTTGTGTTGGCCTTCCTGGCCAAAGTTCTCATTCCCCCTTTGGAGTCCCCTCCAACTGCGGAAGAGACATTAATTTGGTTGGATTGCTTGTTGTCCTGGTGTTGCCCGGTCCTGAAACAATTAGCAAACCAACAAAAAAATGCGGGCCACATGAAGTTGGAAAGGTCAAATCTGCGGCCCAGGGAAATTGGGTACCAAAACCCGCGACCAGAGGTGTCCCAGGTAACTAATTCCTCTGGTACAGGAGTCCCCCAGCCCAAAACAATTGGGTTCCAAAGCTCTCCAGTGGAGACGTCAGAGGAAGGCATTAGGGGAAATGTGAACCCTGAGTCCTTGGAAGGTTCCTAGCCAATAAAGGGGTTGAGCCTTACATCCGTCCCCACAGCCCCTATTTTCTGGGTCTCAAACCAAGATAAGATTGGCTAGTACTCTTTAATAGGCTCCCTTTTAGATTGCACTCCAATAGCCCCTTTCATAAACCCTCCCGTCCTATCACCCCCCTTTGCATAAAATGGAAGCATGGGCCGTCAGGTCCCTTGCTTATAAATTCCAATTGTTGAATAAACTCCTGACTTTGCAAATCTTTTGTATTTTTAAAGTTTGTTTAACAATAAAGGTATTTTTCCCAACTCCTGCTGTTGTTCCCGCCTCCTGCTTTCTCTGGCCCACCTGCCCATCTGCCCGTCCGCCCGTTGTTTTTTGTTGGGAATTGTTCTGAGAACAATAACTTGGACCATTCCCTGTTATTTACCCAAGCACTTAATTGTCCCTGCCAACTGCCTTCCCTGGCCCACCTACCCAACTGCCTGCCCGCCTGTTGTTTTTTGTTGGGATTTGTTCCAAGTACTTGTCTGTCTGCCCAGTAGTCTTAGCAAAAGAAGGGTACCTGCTGGAATCATGTTGTCACCTTGGTACAAGATGGCTATGTGAATACTGGTGCCCATTTCCCTCTTGTTCTGGTCCTCAAACCCAGTCTTTTGGAGCAAACTTTCCTTGATTTCTCAATCTTTTGAGTTTATTCCTAGTCATTTTACAAATGTAATTGAGCATCTCACCCAGATTTCCTTCAAACCGGGATCCTATGGGTTGTTTTCTTGGTTGTCTTCTCATCTTGAAGAGTTGTTGCCACCTATGGAATCTGTGACTACTGAAACTCTTTCTTCTGACTTGGTCAATCCTTCCCCCTTGCGCCAAATCCCTGAGTCAAATACAGAGGCCCCTTTCACTTGGGATTGCTCTCTATGGTTACTTACTGGAGCCATGGTCATGGCTTTGGATGCATACTTCCCTCCCCTTTCACATCTGGTCTCCTTTGGGAGGCCCCTTTGAGCGGCTATCCCAGTCTTGCACTGGATGGCATCCTGGTGGTTGGTCCCACCAGGATGAGAGCCAGACTTTGTTAGTCTAGCCCCCCTCTCTTACATAATTGATAAGCCAATTAATTTAGCTTTTGAAGCCTTTTGCAACTGGTTGCACTCCCTTGTGCTTGCTCTGATTTGTGCCAGCGTGAGTTCCCTGATCTCTGGGACCCTTACTGTCCTTGCCACTGTGTCCCTTCTGTCCACCTTGAAGAAGTGGGCCTCAGAACGCGCTAAGAGTGCATCCACAGCTTCATCTGTTGCCTCTGCTATCAATGTAATGTTGGTGAGTCCATGCACCTCCCCACCCACAGCAGCTGTCAAGGAAAAAGTCCTTGACGCTTTGGGTGAGCTCCAGCTGCAGCTGTCAGCAGATCTTTCCCCCTCAGATATTCTCATCACAGATGTTCAACGCTCAGTTGCTCTCCTGGATGCCTTAGATGGAGACGCGCGTCTTTGGGTAAGAACCCTCTTACGCCAGAGTCAGAAAGTAAGGGATTCCTCCTCCCTTCTTACTTTGGTGGCTGCAGAAGTAGCAGCCCCGGGATCCAAGTCTACCACTATCTTTAAGATGCTCCAATCAAAAGGGTTGGCATCAGACCTGGCATCTCACATTGAGGCTTTTGCTGTGAAAGCAGCTTTCTTTGGCCTTCCTGTAGAGGTAGCTATTGCCATGTTCCGCCACTCATTGGATCCTGCTTCAGCCTCAAAGGAGGCTTGGGATCCTGCTCCTGGCTCCTTGGAAAAAGCATTTGGTCTTGCTTGTTGCCTGAGCGCCCTCCCTGCCTACACCCCCAAGCAAGGCATCATGGCCTCCTTTCCTGTGGTTAAGAATCCCCCTGCCAAAGCTCCTCAGAAACCAGCTAAGTCCCAGGGTGGGATAAGTGTCTTGTGTCCTAATTGGCCCACCACTTCTGGTTTGGTCTCTGAGTTTGCAGCATCTGCCAACATCCCTGATGTTGCCTCAGGAGAGCCTTCTGGTTCTATCTTGAGTATGCAGAATAAAGAGGATTTGTCATATTTCCTTTTAAATGCAACCTTCTATACACACATCAGAAAGGCCAAGGTCACTGTATTAATTGACACAGGTGCAGCAGGAAATTTCATGAACCACACCTTAGCAAGATCTATGGATCTCACCTGCCTTGGCCCTAAAGAATTGTTGGGCGCAAGTAAGGTACCAGTTACGGCATATCCTGTTTCTAAAGCCCTTAGTTACTGTACTGGTAACCATGTATTTGTTAGCAGATTTTTGGCCGTGGATGATCTACTATTTCCTGTCATCCTTGGAGTGGGTTGGTGGCGCTGGCATCAGGCTCACATTGACAGACCTGAAAATGAGCTCCACTTCTCCTTGGACGGTTCTGCTGGTGTTTTGTCCTTGCTAAAACCTGGAGTAGAGCCCCCTAAGAGTTGCTTGTCCTTAAAAGCCTCTCTGGAGGTACCTTCCCCAGTGTTGATCCCAGGAATCCTGGCACTGTACCAAGATGCATTTGATCTGTCCCTTGCTACTGCACTCCCCCAACACATGCATCATGATGTGACCTTTTGGACTACTGTAGACCTGGTAAAGATTGATGCACCCATGTACCCACTCAGTGAGCGTGAGGACAAAGCATTAGGTGTCTGGCTAGACAACATGCTGTTCAAAGGGTGTATTGTAAAGAAGCCTTCATCTGTGAGCTTGCCAGTAGTGTTTGCATAAAAATTAGACGGAACCCTGCGCCCTTGTGTGGATTACACCCTCTTGAACAATGTGACTGTTCCAGATTGTTATCCCCTTCCTCTAGAAGCCTCTATTGCCCAATCCATTGCCAATTCTAGGGTCTTTTCCAAGTTGGATCTTGTCAACGCTTTTAATCAGGTTTGGGTAGCAGAAAAAGATGAGTGGCTTACAGCTATCAAAACCCGATGTGGCTGCTTCCAATTCAGGGTAATGCCATTTGGGTTGAAAAACGTCCCCGCCATCTTCCAGTGGGTCATTGAGGAAGCTTTAGGAGACTTGCACTTCTCTTGTGCAGTTGCATATATTGATGATATTCTGATTCATTCACCAAATGCCGAGACGCATGCCCAAGATCTGGTTGCTGTGGTAAATGCTATCCAAAAAGCAAATCTGTTCATCAAACCCAGCAAGTGTGAGTTTTCCAAATCACAAGTCACTTTCCTGGGGAATTTGGTTCTGAAAGATGGTCATGCAGTGTCTCCTGATAAGGCCCTTGCTTTGTGTGAATGGGCCATCCCACAGAACCAGAAGGAGTTATGATGCTTCTTGGGTACTGTCATATTCCTCAAGAAGTTCTTGCCCGCTATCTCAGAGCTGGCAGCCCCTCTTCACCCCTTGGCTAGTAAAAATGCACCTTTTATCTGGACACCCCAATGTCAGCAGGCGTTTGAGGCTGTCAAAAGGGTCTTTGTGTCTACACCAGTTCTTTGCCATGCTGACACATCCAAGCCATTTATTGTGGCTTGTGATGCTTCTAATGTGACCATTGGGGTGGTTCTCCTTCAGGACCATGATGGGCATGAACTCCCAGTTGCATACTATTCTTGGAAGTTTGCATCCAATGAGCAATCCTGGGCCATCTTTGACAAAGAACTTCAGGCTGTGGTGGACTCTATTACCCATTGGCGTCACCATCTCCAAGGAGCCAACCATGAGTTTGTAATACGTACAGACCACAAGGTGTTATGTTATTTCCGGAAACCCCAGAAGTTGCTCCCTTGTCAGGCTAGGGTTATACAGACCCTCTCAGCTTATAAATTCAAGTATGAGTTTGTCTCAGGCTCTCTCAACATTCTCCCCAATCTGCTCAGCCGTAACCCATCAATGTTCCCATCCAATGCTGAGCACAATCCCCAGATCACTCTCATTCCCACATTGTCAGTTATGTTGCCCACACCAGGACTTCTGGCCCTATCAGTTCCAGCTCCAGAGCTCCTATTAGTCTTGCTGGGGTCTCTCCTTCATGACGTTGTATCCACCCAGTACACATTGCCGGATGGACAGGTGATACTGTCTAACCTTTCCCCAGAACACCCATTATTGGACCCTTATATTCTAAAGGAAAGGATAGTTTACCAAAACAACCGGGTATGGGTCCCTAAATCCTTGAGGGAATGTATCCTGACAGAACATCACGACTCTCCACTGTTTGGACATCCTGGCTCATCCAAATTGTTGAACCTGATCCAACGCACCTACAGCTGGCCAGGAATTACCAAAGAGATTACACCTTGGATCAAGAAATGTGTAACATGTGCCCGTTCCAAGCCAGATTGCTCTGGAAATAATGGTCTTCTACACCCCCTGCAACAATCACAAGGTCTGTGGTCCTCCATTTCAGTAGACTTTGTGGTAGAATTGCCTCCATCAAATGGTTATGATTCTATCATGGTTGTGGTAGATTGTTTTACCAAGTATTATGTGTTTATTTCTTGTCTCACCACTCTTAACTCCCTGGGAATGACCTATTTGTTTGTGAAGCACATTTTTATCAACTTCAGGTTGCCTCAGGAGATAATTAGTGACAGAGGTCCTGAGTTCACCTCCAGGTTCTGGGAGGACTTACTGAATATACTGAACATCAAACCTTGCCGCTCAACAGCATATCACCCACAATCAGATTGACAGACAGAAAGAGTTAACCAGACCATGGAGCAGCACTTGAGATGTTAAGCAAATGCAGCAATGAACTCTTGGTCAGACAATTTGCCTCTTGCACAGTTTGCATATAACAACTCAGTACACTCCTCAACAGGTACCTCTCCCTTTCAGGCAACCCTTGGATTCTCCCCATCCCTTGCTATTGGTCCTACTTTGCAGGCTCATGTTCCAGCCGCGGCAGACATGGCTGAGCACCTCAAGGCCACTCACATCAGGGAACAGAACTCCTTGTCCAAGTCCATACAAGCTTACAAAAGGGCGTCTGACAAGAATAGGCGTCCTGCTCCAAACTACCCTGTAGGATCACTTGTTATGCTAGATGCTACCAACATTTGGATGAAAGTTCTGGCCCGCAAGTTTGCTCCAAAACGGTTAGGTCCATTCAAGGTATTAGAAGATAAGGGCAATGGGGCTTACGTGCTGGATCTCCCACCCTCTTACCGCATACATACTACTTTCAATGCCTGTCGCTTATCCCCCTTTGAAGGACCGCTACCTTCCAACACAGGTCCTACAGAGGTTGAAGGAATTCCCAAATATAAGGTAGAGGAATTAATAGCCTCCCGTAGGGTGAGGAAGTCTCTCCAGTACTGTGTATCATGGAAAGGATACCCAGCGTATGACAATAGCTGGGTAAGCTCCAAAGATTGCACAAATTGTCAAGAGCTGGTATTGGAGTTTCACTGTAAGAATCCTGAATCCTTTGGTCCCCCTCATGGTCTATTGGCCTTAAAAATTCCTAAGGCTCACAAAAACTTTTCCCTGGCTGATCATTCCCAAGGAGGTATCCATCCTCAACAAGAAGGAAAGGATAATGTAAAGTCCCGCAGTCCACCTTTGGCCCTAGATTGGGATGTATTTCCCAGACCATCAAAAAAGGTCGCCTGCGTGCAGGCAAAACCCCTCCAAAACCTGGAGGACTTGGCTCACACAGTAGATGAACGCTTTGTGTTGGCCTTCCTGGCCAAAGTTCTCATTTCTCCTTTGGAGTCCCCTCCAACTGCGGAAGAGACATTAATTTGGTTGGATTGCTTGTTGTCCTGGTGTTGCCCGGTCCTGAAACAATTAGCAAACCAACAAAAAAATGCGGGCCAAATGAAGTTGGAAAGGTCAAATCTGCAGCCTGGGGAAATTGGGTACCAAAACCCGCGACCAGAGGTGTCCCAGGTAACTAATTCCTCTGGTACAGGAGTCCCCCAGCCCAAAACAATTGGGTTCCAAAGCTCTCCAGTGGAAACTTCAGAGGATGGCATTAGGGGAAATGCGCACCTTGAGTCCTTGGAAGGTTCCTAGCCAATAAAGGGGTTGAGCCTTACATCCGGCCCCACAGCCCCTATTTTCTGGGTCTCAAACCAAGATAAGATTGGCTAGTACTCTTTAATAGGCTCCCTTTTATATTGCACTCCAATAGCCCCTTTCATAAACCCTCCTGTCTTATCACCCCCCTTTGCATAAAATGGAAGCATGGGCCGTAAGGTCCCTTGCTTATCAATTCCAATTGTTGAATAAACTCCTGACTTTGCAAATCTTTTGTATTTTTAAAGTTTGTTTAACAATAAAGGTATTTATCCCAACTCCCACTGTTGTTCCTGCCTCCCGCTTTCTCTGGCCCGCCTGCCCATCTGCCTGTCTGCCCGTCATTTTTTGTTGGGAATTGTTCCAAGAACAATAACTTGGACCATTCCCTGTTATTTACCCAAGCACTTAATTGTCCCCGCCAACCGCCTTCCCTGGCCCGCTTGCCCAACTGCCCGCCTGCCCATTGTTTTTTGTTGGGATTTTTTCCAAGTACTGGTCTGTCTGCCCAGTAGTCTTAGCAAAAGAAGGGTACCCGCTGGAATCATGTTGTCACCTTGGTACAAGATGGCTATGTGAATACTGGTGCCTATTTCCCTCTTGTTCTGGTCCTCAAACCCAGTCTTTTGGAGCAAACTTTCCTTGATTTCTCAATCTTTTGAGTTTATTCCTAGTCATTTTACAAATTTAATTGAGCATCTCACCCATATTTCCTTCAAACCGGGATCCTATGGGTTGTTTTCTTGGTTGCCTTCTCATCTTGAAGAGTTGTTGCCACCTATGGAATCTGTGACTACTGAAACTCTTTCTTCTGACTTGGTCAATCCTTCCCCCTTGTGCCAAATCCCTGAGTCAAATACAGAGGCCCCTTTCACTTGGTATTGCTCTCTATGGTTACTTACTGGAGCCATGGTCATGGCTTTGGATGCATAATTCCCTCCCCTTTCACATCTGGTCTCCTTTGGGAGGCCCCTTTGAGCGGCTATCCCAGTCTTGCACTGGATGGCATCCTGGTGGTTGGTCCCACCAGGATGGGAGTCAGACTTTGTTAGTCTAGCCCCCCTCTCTTACAGATGGTGTCTCCAATGTTAAAGAACAACACATCACCCAGGTGAAGATCAGCATAGCTGGCAGGGAAAATTGAGACATCATGGCTGCCTGCTTGGATTTTTTGGAGGCCACTTCAGTGCACTCCATTTGGTGGCTCAGAAATATTTGGAATTTTGAATTGGCCAAGCTTCAGGTGGTGAGAATATCAGAGAGGAATTTGCTATACCAGTACCCATTGGTGTAGCTGGTTGTAGTTTAGTAGAAAACAGTCCCTTTTGGGGAAGCTGCTAGGAACGCACCAATCACAATCCCCTCTGGTTCTTTCTTTTTACCTTTTGGGGTGTTCTTTTCACTCAAAGTGCCATAATCATGGACTTGTAATGACAATTTATAATAGGCTATAAAAATGACATTGTCTAAAATTGAAGACAGGCAGTGGATGATGGTGGCACCAATCACAGGGTCATAAGGCAAATCAGATCTATCATCCAATGCATTGGCTGACTGATTGGTCAGAATCAAAACACTGACTACAATCCCATGCATCCAGAGCTGTGCGGCTGGCAATGAATATGCCCTGGAGCCCAAGTAAGCAACAGACCTCAGTCAATTGGAGGTATGGGTCATGTTGTAGAAGGTCATGCATGATGGGATATGATTACTTGATCTGAGAATCAAACTGCTTCTTTGGCTTCTTGTCCAGCTTGGTACCACCTCTCTTCAAAAGGGCCTGGAACTCCTGCTTGATCACTGCCTTGTTAAATTGAAGCTGAGTGGCAATTTTAGCAAAATTTACGCCACTCTGTTTGAGGATCACAATATCTTCTAAGATCTCATTGGTTATGATGCAAAGTTTTTGGGGGCCTTTGGGAATAAGGGGCCCAGATTAGACAGGGCAAGGTTTACTTGACCTGATTTCTTGGGCAATGATTGGATAGGAATTTAGGAGACCACAGGTGTCCAGTCTCCAGAATGTGGCACAGGTGCAGGTTGGGCCTGGTCTTGGGATGCACCATATTAGCTATCAGAAAAGCCTCCTATGGATGAGGCTGGTGACATATACAACTCATCCTCCTCACAACTTGTGTTGAATTGGGTGTACACAAGAAAAACAGTGGTTGCACTCCCTTTATCAGTAGCCTGAGCTTGGAGTAGCTCCTGGTACTGCTCCTCAACAACATCAAAGTTACTATCACTTGAAAAACTCATACTAAAAAGGTAATAAAAAGTCTATTAAGAACAGAAAAGCAAAGTGTTTCTAGAAAATTAATTTCATTTAAATGAGTGCTCCTTTTTGAGACATTCTCTCAGACATAAATGACCAAATTTAGATGCACATACATTGAAAATAATGCTGTAGTTCCCTGAATAGATTTTGGTGGATTCTGTCATGTCCTGGGTGGCTCCCAGGGGAACCTTTGGTCAAGGGGAAGGGTCAATACTGGAAGGACCAGTAGATGACAGGGGGCATCTACATCACATAATTGGCAGCTGTGGCCCAAGGACGCCACACTCCCATGTGGTGTATCACTTGCTCAGTGAGCCCCAGCATGGTCAAGTAGGCAAACCCAAGCTTGCTTTAATCATATGATGAAGCAGAAGGAACAAGAGGAAGTTCTCCTGTGGCAGCACTCATGATCAGGCTTGGCTGGGAAAGTTGGTGGAGCAGAGGAACACCAGAAAAGGAGAGGTGTGGTGCAGGAGCAGGAATTATTTCTTGGTCCAGCACTCTAAGAGGTGGGGTAAAAGCCAGTGGTGGTTGGTTGGAGGCAGCAAGAAGTTGCTCTGTTTCCCAGCGCAGACGTTGGTACTGGAGGTACTCTCTGTTTGAATACACCAGCAGTATAAAATTTGTGATAATGTAATAAACCCCTGCAAAGTATAAATGTTCAGTGTGAATTAATTAACAAAAGTTTATTAAATGAAATGTCAACAAAGAAAGGGGATGCCAGTGTTCCCAGCTATATCCTGCTGGGAAACTGCAATTGGACTTACTGGCAACTCATTATTGGCTGTCAATGAATTATTCTCAAGTTGGGTTCCATTGGTGACTCCTGATTTTTCAGTTAGATGGATCCTTTCATTATTTTTGCCCTGGGGAAGCTGGCAGGGGAATGTTGGGCCATTTGTCAACCCAAGTCCCCATTCCTGGGTTTCAGAGGGTGTGGGCCAATTAAAATCTTTTTTTCTTGGCTTTGAGACAGTTTCCAATTGCCCCCAGGTTTGGCCTTGACCAGGGGTCAATCCCCTACTTGGAATTAAAGTTTCCTTTTGGTTAATCTGCATGATTGATGACACAATTGCTCAGTTGTGTGATTGCTCAATTGCAGGTGTTGAACCTATGCAACATAGGGTCTTGTCTAGCCCATTCTGAGCCCTGAAAGATTCACTCCTGAAATCAACTATTTCTAATTTGAGTCCCAAAAATAATCAATATTTTCAAAAAAAATGAGTTGTTCCGCTTTGAGCCCATCTCTTTTGTGACTGAACCTCATTTGTTCTCTATTTGTATCATATTTACCACACAATTATAATCAAATTTGATGTAAAATGATTCAGGAAGTGACTGGATTATGTGCGTTTTGAATTTGAGATCCATGTGTTTGCTGCTTCATTTCTGGGATTCAGTATTTGAATTTATTTTTGTTGTGTGATTGACTATTTTTATTTTATGGCTATAGATAAATGAAAGCTTTATTGAGTAAATTGACCTTCAGCTGGTTCCAGTGGAAATTTGCTTTGTGACTGAGCCTATGCATTCTAACCTGAGTAATGTATATTTATCTCAACATGTTTAGAAACTACTGTATAAAGCTTTAGTGTTAACAGAGACAAATGCAGTTTCATTATTCCTAGCAAAAAATGGTGGATCTTATTGGCTGGGAGCCTTATCCTCAGGTAAAGCATAAAGTGAATTTGCATTTGCACTGCTAACTTCATCTAGGTGATGACAGGAAGAAGCAAAGAACTGGGTTCAATCCCTGTTGCTGGATCAACCTTGATCTCTACACTTGATGGTTCAGAAACTCCAGGTAATCTGAACTCTATACTACCAACTGATAACTCATTCTTAGGATCCAAAGGAGATTTAAAACAAGAAGAAGGAGCACCAGCACTATTAGACTCTGAAAATTCTTGTAAGTGTCAGGAAATACTGACAAGGTGTCCCTGAAAATTTGAACATTAATATTCAGAAGACATTGACCAATTGTGCTTAATATTAAACACTTTATTTAATCCTATATGAGCAGTAAAATTCTTCCCCCTGGAGGTTACTACCAACGCCTTATATAAGTACATTTCTGTATTATTAATCATTAGTTGCTGACAATGTCTTCTAGGACATTCCAGTGCACTGTATTGTCACAGTAAGTTTCATAATGCCAGGAATTATTTGGTCAAGTAGGAAGGCTTGGAAAGCCAGGAAATCTTTAGAGAAATTGACCAATTTAACAAACTTGAATCAAATGGTTGATCAAAAATGGGTTCCAGCTGCTCCAATTTGCAAGTTGAATCTGAAATTCCTTTGTAAGCTGATGTTGATAAATTGACGTAATTTGAGGGTCACTAAAAATGATCTTAGTTATCAGCATGGTCATCAGAAGTTGGTTGTTCAAGGGTTCTTTGCAATATAGATTAGACACTTACTTGACAATGTGGAAGAAATAGGAGCCCAGGATCTAGGTGATATTGCTTAGTCAAATTTTGATATATATTGAATAATTTTCACTGTTTCAACTCTTAAGAGCTGAGTCCTCCCAAAATTTACTCAATAAAAATCAAATATCCCTTGGTCTAATTTTTTAAAATGAATCTTGTGGATGGATTGTTGAGGTACATCCCCTACAATCTTATTCTCAGTTGGATCATTACTGGAAGATGGGGGCCTGCTGTTGTTACTTTGTTGTTGCCTCTGCCAAATGTTAATTCAATGCCTGCCAATCTTGGAGCTGTTCCTCCTACTGCCAAAGCTGAAAATCTGGTGCTATCCCAATGTCCTGAATTTTATGCTGAAGACACTTTGATTCTCTTACAGGCCACTTATCTTGGGCTCTTTTGGTTAGGGTTAATTATTTTACTTAATCCTAGTATCTCATTTGTAAATTTTACAAAACGTTATCTTAAGCTGTGTTGGTTGTTAATCATTAACTCTATGTAGATTTGGTGGGTGATACCCCACCACATGGAGACAGCTTCTTATTATCCCGCAATTTCTGTCACATGTATAGCTTTGGCCATGCTGGCAAAAAAAGGGACAACTTCCCATTTCAGGGAACAACCCTGCAATGCCTAGTACAAGTACACCTTCTGCTAGTGCACCAATTAGTGATCACTTTTTTTACCCAATTACTTCTGCATTTGAACTCTCAATGGAAGTTGAATTGCAACTTGAATCAAACCTGGTGCCTTGGTGTTATTCCAATTAGGAGCTGCTGTCTAGGTGCTTGATGTTAGTTATTGCGGCGCTCTGGCACCCACAATTAATTATACTGGTGCCTCAGTTCTTGATGTAAACTGTAGTGGCTCTCTGGCGCTGGGAATAATTAATGCTGATATTGTGGCACATATATTAACAATTGCTGGTGTCTTGGTGCCCCATCATTAGGGTGGTGGTGTGGTGTGATTGATCCTGGTTGGCAGCATCATGGGTCACTAACCATGCCTTTAATTATGTGATTAATGACCTTAATTTCCAAAAAGATAAATGATTGGCCCTCATCAGCTTGTCATTAATTGCCTAATTAATTAGACTTTCCACAATCCCTGGTTAACAATTCTTCATAATGAATGTGTATAATTTAGGATATGCCCGCTTTTTAAAAAGAAGGCTATAATAGGTTCTATATTTTAGCCATTTAACCATATTTAAAAAAGCTAAGGTAACTGTTTCATTTCTAACAAAGCACACTATTTCTGTAACTTATTGTATATCTATACTAAAATGGTAAAAACAGTGTCATTTTGTTGTAAGTGGGTTTCTAAAAAATAAATTGTCTGAAATAAGATAGCGCCAGGAAATCCTGATTGATCTGGGTTGGCAGATCCATTTCTCTATTGCAGTGGCCACCAGCAGAAACAAGTGGAGCCCTGCCAGCATAGAATCCTCTGTTCTAGGTGCTATATCATAGGGCTGTAAGGTTGCTTGCACACTGCAGGATTGTTTGAATAAAGTTGGATCTATAAATAAGATCCCCCAATTTGAGAAGTACTTGGGACATTCTGAATCACCTCTTATTAGCTGATGGAAGAATTAGAAAGGACTCCAAATTGAGTCAATGATGCAAGGATAGATGTACCACCATCAATGATCATATTTGAGAAGATTGGCTTGAAGAAACCTTTGGTCAATAGTTGGGGCCCTGCTTAATCAACATCCAAGCCGCCAAGAAGTTGGACAGAGCACCAATTTTACAACTTTTATTCCACTGAGCCTCTGACAGGATCCTGTCAACCATCCCCATTATTTCAAAAATACCTAAATCAAATGGATATCTGTAATGAAGAGATAAAATCAAGAAGAAAAATGAAAACATCCTTCTAAACCACATTTGGGAGTTTGGAATCACCGCTCTGGGGGTTGTAACTAGAAGCTTGGGGATGATAGTGTCAGGAAATCAATTCTGATCTGGCGGCCTGCTAGAGTTTGGGAACTGACAGGTTGTGGTCTTAGTGGGCAGAGCCCACCAAAGGATTAATGCTAACTTAATGAGGTATGACATCAACTTGCCCACCCATGACCACAGGCTGGCAGCAGGGAAAATAATATCTATTACTCCCATGAAAGTAATGTCTACAGCCTCAAATAGCTTATTGGTATGGTCCAGGGGAAGATCAGTGACAGATGTGGGCATTGGTTTGGGGTGATGGGTGGTTCTGTGTCTAATTGATAGGCAGAGAGGAAGTTGTATTTATCTCTGAACAGGCAGGGCTCAGTAACGTGCCAAGGACTCTTCCGGTTGTATCTGTTTAACTCTTTTGTTTGGGCCAAAGGATCCTGTGCTAGTATCTTGTCTGAGGTGTAATCAATGTACTCGGGCTTCAAGGGATATTCCATAAAATAGACAGGACCAAAGGGAGAACCTGGCAGAAAATTTGTAGCTGGAAGATTGGCAGGAGGGTCAGATAATCTTTGAGTTAACTGGAAGATGACAAGGATAAAATACGGCAACAATTAGGGAAACTAATATTTAATAGCCTTTACTTAAAAATGATGATGAGGATTGATCTTGGCCTGGCAGGTACTTATACCACGCTGCCAGGCTTCATTTACAGATTGGGTTTCTTGAGCTTGAGCAGGTTGGCATCAGGGGTCTTAGATGGTGGGATGGCATTTGGCACTGGCGGGCGCCACTGGCCACTTTGGGATAAGAAGTCTTTGAATCCTTCTGTTCAGCAACTCAGGGTTGGGCAGGCATTTGGGTTCAGTGCCACTTCCTGAGCTTCAGGGGAGTTCAGAAAACTCTTGTTGCGGGACTCATGATTTTTGCCAAGAAAACCGGCAGTGTCAAGTATTGGCACCTTGGGAAAAATCCTGGCATCTTACACTGGCAGTTTGTTTATGAACCCCTGTGGTGTAATTAAGGATTTGAGTCCTGGTGGATTGACAACAACTTTATCAATTGGTTGTGGGCTGTCAGATACCAGTCTTTGGAACTGGCAGTCTGTGAAGGGTTTTTTGGGGGTTTGACCCAGGTTCCATACTTTGGGATTCAGGTACAGCCAAACTGTCATTCCTGATAGATAGGCTGACTAGCAATAGTTAGTAGCACCAGATGTCAGTCTGACTGTAGAGCCTTGGATCCATAAAAAGCCCTTCCAATTATACTTTTAAAGCAGACAATTCTAATCTCATTGCATTACTGTTGATTATTTTGCAGCAGTATCAAGTAAACAGAAAATCTGACTGCTGTTAGTTTCAGGACTCTTCTAAAGCCACATATTCCCAAAGCTGCTGGTGTCCTGTCTGTTGACTACAAGAATTCTCCCTCAAATTGCCTCCAGTGACCTCAGGAAAGAAGGCCGCCAGTTTCTGCCACCCTACACCACCAATTGCACACACTTGTATTGCCATACATATACATATCAATAATTCTTTTAGATTTCCTTACATTGCCTTAACAAACCCAATAAATCTTTGGGATCACAAAATCTTTACAGATAGTTACTAGTTGTTAATAATGATGATTTAATTGGCTATAATTATTAAATGCTCAATTTTAATATAGCTTTACATTATAAAGATTAAATGAAATTTCTTTTGATAAAAGTGATCTAATTCTTTAAAATCTTGTTTGGTTTTCTACTAATAAACTTAAAGTGCAATGTGGTACAGCTATTATTAGATGGACTAATCTTTAAAAATATGACCCATATATAGAAATATTAGTGAGTCATATACATGGCAGCTTGATAAGAGCATGCCATGAGAACCATCAAGGGATGATTCTATGACCACCCCTATGTGTTGTGAGATATATTGGTATCCAGGCTGACCAACTTGGTTGCAACATAAATGCAAAGTATGATTAAAAATATTAAACATTAATATCAATGAAACTCCTTTAAAGTTTATTTATTAATGCATGTTGCTTGCTTAATATATTGTATTATTAGCTGAGATGTCTAACAATCCAAATTTTAAGGAATTTGGAAGGAATACTCCCTCTCACAAACAGGCTTTTTGGGAACTTTGCAGAGCCATGAGATCAGAGCTGATGTGTTGAAACTACTTGCTCTGCATAATATTCCCAACAAGCTGGATAAAAGATCTCCTATCCCAGTACTGTTCAGGATATTCCCAAAATATTTGAGTCAGAACCTCCACCTAGTCATAGTTTTATTATAGTGCATAATATTATGACAATCACACCAAATTATTGAACATCCTAGATTGAATTAGTTCCAGCCTTGCTAATTAAACCGCTTGCATTTAAAGCATAGCAGTACCTCAATATTTGGGTCATTGTCAGGAAATCCTGATTCATTAGGATTGACTGATCCATATCCCTATTGCTGAAGCTGTGGGTTGGTTTTAGACGCAGCACAGCCAAAGTGACACAGCTATTCCAGAATATGGAGAAACTATAATAATGTTGATATAGTTTCCAAGTCAGAAGACACCTGAGACATTCTGGGTCTCAGGTCACAGGCCAATCCAGAAGCTTCTATAATTAGATGCTAAGGATTCTGGATTCCAAATAGGGACGCAGACCCGACCCAGAGATTGATCAGGGAATTACAGCATCCTGTTTCACTGAGAAGTGAGACAGAAGCCCGCCTGTGCAAATATTGCATATTACACCAAGCACAAGGGCAGGTCAGCCAAATTGGGTGTCAACTTAGTTTGCCATAACTAAGTCAAGGAATATCTGGGCTGAAGAGGAGAAATCAGCAGCCTAGAATATTACCTCATCCCAAACCATTATTTGGGTTTTGGGATCCAACTCTAGGGGATGAAACTAGTAGCTTGGGGATGATAGACTAGCTAGTAAGAGTTGTCTGCAGCTAGACGCCAGTTTGGCTGCTAGCTGTCAACTATAAAGGGACCTTCCAAGATCACTTGGAAGACAGACAATTTAATACCCTTCAACATCCCTACTAGTCTGAATAGTAGTGGTGTCAAAGTACAATAAGAGCAAATTATTGGTACTTGCAAACTCCTGCTAAAACCACCACAGACAGTGTTGTGTCTCCAATGGACCACAGGACTTCCCCCCCCCAATTGGATCAACCAACAACAGAATACAGCCCGTTGTCACATCAATAGAAGTACATCTGTCCCCATACAGATATCCCATCCCAACATGATTAACTCACATAATAAAAATAATCTCTCTTCTTCTTCAAGATCTCAAAATCTTGACAGTGGTGCTCACTACAAAAACGAGCTTCCATTGGTGTCAAGTCAAGGCGCTGTCTTGCCTCCGCTGACCCCCGGCTTTGTTGATAAGTACGGGGGGATACATGGAGACCAGCAATACTGAGTGAGACCAATCCTTCCGCTTAGAGCTGACTCCATATGAAGCACCCACGCTTCCGCTGGAAATGATCCAGCTCAGCATTACAGGGACTTCTATTGCCATAGGCCAACAACAATATAACATATAGGAGGTGCACGCCGTTTTGCAAGCATTGCAACATGGTAGACGTAACCTCAATGATCCCCAGGGCAACGCCGAGTTTAACTTGTTCCAGATTGATGGGACTACCAACAACCTGAGTAACAATTTCCACAGGTACCAGGATGTCACTTGCACCCAGCTGGGTCAGCTTCTCTAATTGGACCAGAGCAGGGTCCAGGAAGTGCTTGCATATTTTATGCACCCAGCAATCAAACATCTCCAACAACTGGTTGCCAGGCAGGAGCTGGAGTTGAACAAGCTCAACCGCTTTTGCTCTGAGCTACAGGCGGCTAACCATAATTTGGTCAGTCAACTGAACGTCAGCTTCACAACTGTACAGACTGTTGTGTCAGACCTTTGTGACTTCACTGCCTTTGCCCATGGCAGGGTAGACAATATAGTCAACCAATTCAATAACCAGGTTGATCAGCTTGTGGGCAATGTCCTGGATAATTGAGGGCTAAGCGCACAATGGGTTGCCAATGTAACAAACCATTGTGTAACACTAAGCCGCCATGTACAGATGTTGCCAAGCAGCCAAGATCATGTAGATCTTGTTACCCAGCAGGAAGACTTGCGCCAGTCAATTAGGGACAACTGTAGCAAGCAGGACGCGCGTCACTCCAAGGTAGTCAACTATGTCAACAGGATTGCGGAAATGGTCAACAAAATGAAGACCACCAGCCGTATCCATCACACTGTTTGCAAAAAACAGGAGGACAATCAGTGCTGCCTAGATCAAGCAGAATACACCAAGGATTAACAAAAGCTATGGAACGCAGTAAAGGATGATCAAAGTTTAACATCTGAGCTGTATGAAGACATAGCAGAGCTTTGCCGTAATCTTGCTGCCGCTGAGTTCCAGACCAAGGAGCTGTCAAACCGCCAGGATCTATTAGCCAGTACAGTCTTGACAGCAGAGGGCAACTACAGCACCCTACTAGAGTGAGTACAAAGGAATGAGACTTCACGTAAGGAATTTGAAGATAATGTGCTAGCTAGACTGGCTAGATTGGAAAGTCTAGCCTCCTTGGGAAGTAGTACATCTTCAGGCAGAAGAGTGTTGCCTGTACCAGCATCAAGCCCAGATCAGCGGAAAAACTCTTCTTCTCCTGAATTCTTTGACCTCTCTTCTGACAGCGGGAGTAACAGATCAGGTGACACCTGCAGAGTTTCTAGAGGAGTAGCAGCATTGCCATCCCTTGCTCCCTTTTCAGTGCCGTGTGCCAATAACACTCACACCACTAGAAAGGACAATACGGAATCAACTGTCCCTGACCACAAGTTTAAACTGCTCAACCTGCCAAAGTTTGACAAAAATGGGAACATTCAAACTTCCATCTGCCTCTTTGAAATGTCTATGAGAGGCGCAAGTGATCATATGAAGGCAACCACCCTCATAAACACTCTGGATCCCACCTGCGTGGACGTCATCATGCCCTGCCTGCCTGCTACTAGACAGTTGGACTTATAAAGATGCACAGCAGGCTGTTATAGAGGAATTTGGTAGCAAGACCAGATTGCAAGCTCAAAAGGCGGAGTTCAGTAACATCTTGTTGAAAAAGTACAAGTCTGTGCAGGACTTTGCCAACTGCTTCTATCATGAAGTGCAAGTTCTTCTAGGTGCCGGGGTCCTTTCTGAGTTGGATTGCAGAATCACCATGGGCTGTGCACTGCAACCATACTGGGAATTAGCCAATGTCATGTTCCCTGTATTGGATCAATCCAGCTCAACCCAACGGATCACCAGTTACTTGAGCCGCCTTGGGGCCCAATTTGGAGCTCTAACTAAAGGACAGAATAATTGCTTGTCTACCCCCACCAAGGGCAAACCCCGCAGACCCAAGCCTGAAGAAGCCGCTTCCAACTCCAATGGTAAATCAGGAAGTGACTACAAGACAAAGGATCCGCCAGGCCCTTGCTACAAGTGTGGTAAAAGAGGGCACTAGGCCAGCGTCTGCAAGGGGAAAGGATGTGAGTCCTCAGTAAATGTGGTGGTCAACCAAAAACAGGATGACCAGGGAAAAGCCAAGGCGGGTCAGTAGAGGAATATACTGAGTCCGCCGCTTTCCCAATTCCAAAAGAACAAGACCGCCAGTCTCCAGAGGTAGCTGGGTCCACTACAGCCCCTCTCTGAGACCTTTGCACCACCTGCCTCAGGCTCCAGAGGCTTAAAAAAGGAAACTTCCTCCCCTCAGCAAACCAGAAAGTGGTGGCCTGCAGCCAGAGTCTACGTTCACTAGGGATTACCTGTGTTGTGTGTCTGCGCTGTGCCTCAGAACATAACAAAAATGGTGCTCACTACAGGGGCTGTAAGCCCCTTGGTTATCCCTTTTGCATCCACGTTTTCAGGTCCCTTGCCTCCGCCTATTTGGGTTTCAACCTTGCCTGAAATTACCAGCCCTCCTATTGAGGAAGACATCGCCAACCCGCCTATTGTCCCTACTGTACTGAACCTTGGGAATGGTCCCTGCCTAGCTGCTTACCCTATGGGTACTCCTGACTTGGAAAAAGTCATGGTGGTAGCCCTTGGGATAGCTTGGGATGGGGCCATCCCTCGCCTTCAGCTACAGTTTAGCCATGCCAAATACTATGAGTTAATTGTGGCCCCTCAGTTTCCACAACATCTCCTCTCAGCAGCTGGCTCCGCTGAACACCTGCTGTCATCCTTTGTACAGCCCGCCTTGGCCCACCACCAGATGGTGTTGGGACTCCATGTTCAAGAGATCTTGTTTCTACAAGCAGCTGTTACCCATCATTGGGACCAGTTTGCCGCCTACCAACAATGGATTCATTCCCTGTTCTCCCTGGTATCTGAAAATCAGCGTGATTTGGTCACTTCTCAAATATGTTTAGTCAATTCTATTGAGCAAATGCGCCAGTCTATCCCTGAGTACATTAGGGAGCGGCTACATGAGTTTCACCAGTTAGAACAACCCTGGCAACCTCAAGTAGACTCCACCCTAAATGCTTATCTCACCAACTTTGAACTCCTAGTGCAATAGCTCAATGAATTCAGTGTCTATTCCTTTGAGCAATTGCAACAGGTAGCTGCCCTTGCTGCCCAAGATCTAAATGAACTCAGTGCAGAATTTGATCAATAGAGAGCTACCACTGCTGCTGCTATAGCCAAACTTCAGAGTCAGGTGAATGAGCTGTCTACTCCTAAACCTGATTTTCCGCCTTCTCCTCCTGCTGATGATCTGGTAGACAGAGAGCAGAGGATCTGGGAAGCCATCTGAGAATTATGCGCTTTCACTTGTAGCCAAGGACGTCCTACTGAAATGTCTCAACCTGACCCCCAGGTTCTTGCGCTGACTGCTCAGGTTGCTGAACTACAGCAAGAAGTTGCTGCTTTACGTGAGGTAGTGACGGCCGCTGCTAGCCCACTTGGGGTTAACAAGGAAGATGGCTGTTGTCCTGGTTTGGAAGAGGCTCCTCAAATCCACTGTGCTAGGGAGTTGATTGCCCTAGCTAATGAGGTGGACCATTTGAAATGAGATCAGACTGAGTTGGACAGAGATGTACAGGAGATGAGTGAGCTGATCAATTCGGTAAACAACATATTTGCCCCCTGCCTATCAGTGGGGCCATCCCTTACTTTGCAGCTGGCTGAGCTCTCCACTGTTGTCACTACTCAAGGACAACGCCTATATGTTACTGAACAACAGACCACTCTAGCCAACACTACGGGTGCCAGAACTACCAAGACTCTGACGACCCTTGAAGAAAGTGTTTGACAACTATGGGCTAGACAACCCCCCTCCAAATCTGAAGCTGAGTTCTCCCTGCGCATAAATGTACTCAACAGCAGCAATGGTGGTCCAGCTCCCAAGGCACACTTCAAGCCTACTTTTAAGCAAGTCTTTGATCCCAAAACCTCAACTATTGCAGCTTTCTTAACTATTTATGAGACTGCCATGAGGCGAGCATCAGATGAGGTTAAGAAGGAGCATATTCTAACCTTTCTACACCCAACCTGTCAAGAAGTAGTTGTGCCAGAGCTTCCCACCATTGAGACCTGGGAAGACATGAAACAGCTCCTGATTGACAATTTTGGTGGTGATCTTAGCCTGGAGGTGAAAAATGATGCCTTCATGCACATATCTTTCAAGCCCAAAGAGATGTTAGCCAAATTTGCAGACAGATTTTACATGGAGGGACAACAATTAATAACAAGCAGACAATTGACGGCGCATGAAGCATATATGGCCTGCGCCCAGGCCCTCAAGGTGAATCAACTCCTGTGTCTTCATTTCAAGGCCCACAAAGCTATGCTGTCCTTCATGAAAAGTATAAAGACACTGCTACAGGATATGCATCTTACCCATTCTGGGGCAGTTGTTTGTGAGAGTTGTGCCGCTTCTGACTCTGGATCTTCTTCTCGCGGCCCTTGTATCCTCACTATGAACTCACAAAATCCTCCTTGACGTCAGGGTTGCCACAACTGCGGTCAGATAGGTCACCACTCTTGCGCCTGCACCAATCCGCGGGTTGAAGGAGTTGATCCCAAGGATCAGTTGGGAAAAGAACAGTCAACCTAGAGGCAGAGACGCTCTTGGTTGACAATTCTTCCCAGTCTTCTTCTATACCTCTGCCTGCTACTGACTCTGAGCCTGCTGATGATGAGGCTCCTCCTATCCTCCTTCTGTTCCATGACATTTCTGATGATTCTGATGTGGATGAATCTGATGTTGAAGACCCTGATGCATACGGGTATTCTGTCCTTGCTGTCCCAGAGACTATTGCAGTTCCCTACAAGCTACAATCTGGGAAGACTACAACTACCACCAAGCCCTCATCTGAGGCCAAAGCGGTTGTCTCCTGCCCCTATCTTACTCAGGCAAAATGGTCCCCTGTATTAGTGGAATCATCAGAAGAAGCCGCTGAAGTTGCAGACGCCGTTTTCAAGAATGTATCTGTCTCACTCCCTCTCCAAACCGTATATAAGGAGTTCCCAGGGCTAAGATGCATGATTGAGAAATGGGACAAGGAACTAGCTGAGGCGCAAGATATCTTGGCTGTTCTGCCACCCTTTGGATGCACCACCACCCGGGTAGAGATATATATCCAGAAAGTAAAAATCAAAGCCGTCCTAGACACCAGTTCTCCTGTCAATGTTGTTTCTTCTAAACTGGTGAAGAAACTTAAGCTGGCCCCTGACCTCAACTACCATCAATCCTATGGCACTGCTGGTCTCTCCATGACTTGCGCCATTGGCGCATACTCCGCCTTGCCAATGCAATTTGGTAAACTCCTGTTGGCTGCACCAGCTGTTGTTCTAGAAAATGAGAGCTACAACCTTTTGGTTGGTACCCAGTTCCTTCAGGAATATAATGGGATCATCAACCTAAAGGATGGTTATCTTTCTATCCTAGGGTACAAAGTCCCTCTGATCTTTGAGGAGCCAATCAAAGTTCCTGGTAAACGTTTGAAGACATGTACTCTGGAGTACCCCACTGGGGTTTTCACCCTAAAATACTGAACCCATTCCACCAACATGAAGTGTCCTCTCATGGCTTGTCCTACAACTGAAGAGATCCCCCTCATGGCCATGTCTGCTTTCACCATCCCTCCAGGCTCTCAGACCATCATAGACTCCCAGATATCATATGAACTACCTGAACAGACTTTCTTAGAGCTGTACTCCTCTCCTTTTCTGGGGCGTAACAAGCCTTACCTTTATCCTGGAATTCTGGACGTCTCCCACAAGGATCCCGTTCAATTACTAGTTGCCAATCTTACTGTGCTTCCTATGATAGTATCCAGAGGACAGGTTGTTGGTTACAGAAAGTTATTAAATGCCCCTGATGTCTTGTCTTTTCACCCTTTTGGAACTTTTCAAGACTTTAACCTACCAGAAGACAAGCCTCAAGTCCTATCTCTGTTCACTGCCCAAGACTTCCCTCAGTTGTCCCTGGTACAACAGAAAGAGGTGCTTGAATTACTAGACCAATTCACATACATCTTTGCTAAAGATAGCACCAATTATGGGCTGGCCAAAGGTGTGATTCATCAGATTGACACAGGAGATGCTCCCCCCTTTTGTGCCAAGCCATATTGCCACAGCCAAGTGGAAGATGTGCAGGTTTTTAAGGAGCTCAAACAACTGCTAGATGCTGGACTGCTAGCTCCCTCTCAAAGTCCCTGGGCTTCTCCTCTGCTCATCTTAAAGAAAAGGGATGGGGGCCACCAGATTGTGATGGACTATCAAAGGTTGAATTCTCTAACCAAGAAAGATTCCTATCCCTTACCGCGCATTGATGACGCTCTTTGACGCCTTGGGGGTTCTAAGTTTTTCTCTGCCATGAATTTGGCGTCTGGTTACTGGCAAGTTGACCTCTCTCCTGAAGACCGTCAGAAGGCTGTGCTCATCACATCAGAAGGATTATTTGAACCTACCTGCATGCCGCAAGGGCTCTGCAATGCCCTAGCAACTTTCCAGAGGGCCATGGATTCCATCCTGCGTGATTTGAAGTTGTTGTGTGCCTTAGTCTATCTAGATAATATAAAAGTCTTCAGCGTAACTTTCACTGATCACCTAGCCCATCTTAAAGAGGTGTTCATAAAGATCCAAGAGTCTGGCCTCAAGTTAAAGCCCTCTAAGTGTGCTTTCTTCAAAGAACGCCTTGAATTCCTGAGCCATGAAGTAACTCAAACGGGGATTTGTCCAATGACCAAGAAGGTTAAAGCCATTGACAAAATGCTTCCGCCCACCAACCTACAAGAAGTACAAGTCTTTCTGGGCATGATGGGTTACTATAGGCAGTTCATTCCTGATTTTGCTGATACTAGCAAACCCCTGGTCCAACTGTTGTGTAATGTTCCTTTTTAATGGACCACCAGCCAACAACAAGCCTTCAAGACTCTAAAGCAGAAACTCAAAGAAGCGCCCATTTTAGTGTACCCCAATTATAATAAGGAATTCATCCTATATACTGATGCTAGTGACCTTGCTATTGGGGCTATTTTGGCTCAGCTCAACAATGAAGTGTGGACCACCCTGTAGCCTATACTTCCTGTGTGCTAAATAAGCATGAAAAGAATTATAGTGTTACAGAGAAGGAGTGCCTTGCTGTGTTGCATGCAGTCAAACAGTTCTGCCACTACGTGTATGGTACTCATTTCACTATCATCACTGACCACGCTTTTCTCAAATGGTTACAAAAACTTAAGGAGCCTGAAGGACGCTTAGCCAGATGGGCCCTCCGCCTGCAAGGTTATGACTTCACTGTGCTCCATTGCCCCAGGATTCAACATCAGAACGCTGATGGGTTGTCCCAAATGCCCATCCTTGCCCTACATCCTGCTGAGGCAGACCGCCTGTACAAGCTAATTGGCTACCCCTCTTCCTGGGAAAGTGAGACATAAGAGGTTTGACTTGCCCTGTCCAAATTGTCTGAAGACACCCTCATATGTGATAACCAACTCTTCAAGAAGGTGCAGGGTCAATACCTGCCATACGTGCGCCCCAGTCTTTGCCTCTCCTTGGTGTCGCAGGCTCATAAAGAAACTGGCCATGGAGGCATTGCCAAGACCTTTGACTGGCTTCAGAAGAATTACTTCTGGGAGAATCTTTGCCTGTTGATCCCATATGTCATAGCTAGTTGCCATGACTGCCAACTTCAGAGGCCCCAAGCTGCTTCTCACGAGTTCAAATTGGTTCCCCTTCAACACGCTTTTCATATGGTCAGCATTGATGCTGTAGGCTCTCTCCCCCGCTCATGTTCCGGATGCCGCTTTATCCTGATTGCCGTTGACCACTTCAGCAAGTGGATAGAAGCTCGCCCTACTAAAGACATCACTGCTAAGACTACTGCTGCCTTCCTGCTGCAGGATGTTTTCTACCGCCATGACTGCCCTCAAGTGCTGTTGTCAGACAACGGAACCAACTTCAATGCCAAACTTTTAACCTCTGTTGTTGAAACTCTAGGAACTCACCAGTCTTTCTCTGCCCCCTATAATCCTTCCACTAATGGGGCAGTTGAGCGTGCCAACTTGGCACTGGTTTCTATCATGAGAAAACTCACCTACTCTGACGCTGCCAATTGGGATCTATACTTACCTGCTGCACTCTTTGCCTATTGTCTGAGCAGGCATTGGATCACAGGGTACTCCCCCTTTGCCATGTTGTATGGGCGTGAAGCCACCACTCTGTTGCTCTTGGGGGTTCCCCTACTCTCCTCTGATAAGGCCATGAACCCTGACAACCACATCAAAAACTTACTCAACCGCATCATTGATATACAGGCCACCGCCTACACTTCCGCATATAAGACTAAGATGCTTGAGCTCTCTCCTGACAACGCTGGGTGCTCCCCCTTGCCTGAGTTTGATGTTGGTGAGAATGTCCTGTACTACCACCACCGTGTGGGTGGGCGCGCGCATAAGTTGGATTCCCTGTGGATTGGTCATTTAGAGGTGCCTTTCAAACAAGGATCTGAGTACACTATAAAGCTCCTCTCCAGTGATTGTCCTTTTGCTCGCATACACGCCAAGTTCTTCCGCAAGTATCACCCCCCTAAGGCCAATCTAGAGGGGGGGCAATGTTGTGAATAACAGCATTCACCATGTTTTGATTTTGCCTTTGGTGGGCCATTTCAAAGACAAATCTCTTGCTTTTGCTTTTGACTCTTGAAATGAACTGGTTTCTGCATCAGGAACCAGTTCATTTTGAGAGTCAAAAGCAAAAGCGAGAGATTTTTCTTCAAAATGGCCCACCAAAGGCAAAATCAAAACATGGTGAATGCTGTTATTCACGACAACCTGCGAGAAGCAAACAAAGGGAATTGGGATCTCCCAAGAGATGGCATCAACCCACCAGAGCCCAGCGTCCAAGGGGAAAGTGCATGACAGGACCACGCAATCCAACATGAAGTTGGAGATATACCAATAGCAGCAAGGCAACAGCGCCTTAAGACTGCCCAGCTTGTTGCAGACCTTCTCCCACTGGGCCACCATATTGTCCGCAGTAGCCATTGACAGGCTAAGATTGGGGGTAAGCATTATGTCCCCACATAGCACCATCCCAAAAACCGCCTGTTGTTTGGCCCCACTTTTGATGTTGGTGTAAACACTTCAGGCCACACAACAGATACGGCTGTCCCGCACATTGGAGTTGTCAACATCCAGCAACAAGTACAGCGTTGGAAACCCTTCTAAAGCGCCAAACCAAGAAGAGAAAACCTGCAAGCCAAAGTCCAGCACATAACTCTGACAGGCCTTTCCCACCCCACCTGTGTCACCAGTGGCCACCAGGAGCTCTGCCAACTGATTGCCTAACCGCCCTGCCAAGTCCTTGTCATCCACGCTATGGAAGCCCTTGCTTGAATGATTGATGCGCCGCTTAAGATCATGACACAGGCGCTGCGCCATTACCACAAATAGGAACTGAGGAATTATATACATTCCCACGTAAAGCTGGGAAATGGAAAACCCCTTGTCACCTAATCGGAGCAGGGGCATCAAATTGAAGTCAGGCAGCCCAGCGTCCAGCAAACAAAAAGTAAAGGCGCCCAAGTGAGGATCCATGACCAAAGGCTCCCTCTCCTGATTTTGGGGGCAGGTGCGCGCTGAACTGGCCTGAGGCTCAGCAAGACGCTTTTCACCCCCAACAGAAGACCGCCCTGTTGACTCCCCCTCCACCGGGATTTCCACACTATTCTCACCTGGCACTGAATGTTCCAGCCCAGACCAGAGTGAACCAGCATCCGCCTTCCAAAGCCCATGGAGCAATGCCACCTTGGCTTCCTTGGAGAGCCCACGGAAATGTTGGTGGTCCTCCTCTGACATCTGCGCCACCATTTGACGGGCATCAGTCTTGTTGCTAACACTGGAGTAATTGGACCTATTGCTCATATTCCAGGCTAAAGAAGTTCTTCAAAGGTTATATAGCTCAGTCAAGTAGGGGGGAATGTCAGGAAATCCTGATTCATTAGGATTGACTGATCCATATCCCTATTACTGAAGCTGTGGGTTGATGTTGGACGCAACACAGCCAAAGTGACATAGCTATTCCAGAATACGGAGAAACTATAATAAGGTTGATATAGTTTCCAAGTCAGAAGACACCTGAGACATTCTGGGTCTCAGGTCACAGGCCAATCCAGAAGCTTCTATAATTAGATGCTAAGGATTCTGGATTCCAAATAGGGACGCAGACCCAACCCAGAGATTGATCAGGGAATTACAACATCCTGTTTCACTGAGAGTTGAGATGGAAGACCGCCCGTGCAAAAATTACACATTACACCAAGCACAAGGGCAGGTTGGCCAAATTGGGTGTCAACTTGGTTGCTGTAACTAAGTCAAGGAATATCTGGGCTGAAGATGAGAAATCAGTAGCCTAGAATATTACCTCATCCCAAACCATTATTTGGGTTTTGGGATCCAACTCTAGGGGATGAAACTAGTAGCTTGGGGATGATAGGCTAGCTAGTAAGAGTTGTCTGCAGCTAGACGCCAGTTTGGCTGCTAGCTGTCAACTATAAAGGGGCCTTCCAAGATCACTTGGAAGGCAGAAAAATTAATACCCATCAACATCCCTACTATTCCAAATAGCAGCGGTGTCAAAGTACAATAAGAGCAAATTATTGATACTTGCAAACTCCTGCCAAAACCACCACAGACGGTGTTGCATCTTCAAAGGACCACAGGACTTCCACTTCAATTGGATCAACCAACAACAGAACATAGCCTGTTGTCATACATATCTACACCAATAGAAGCACATCTGTCTTCATACAGATATCCCATCCCAACATGGTTAACTCACCTAATAAAAAATCACTCTTCTTCTTCAAGAACCAGAAATCTTGACACAAGCAAATATTTGTATGTGATTAAAAATAACATTTTTATAATGATAGATTTAAGATATATAAAGTTCATTTTTTAAGAACTGTTAAAAGTTATAATAAACTTAAGTTTATTTAAAAAAAGGTTTTGAGTTGGTTACTAAAAATAAGCTAAATAATGATTTATACTTTAAATTTAGTTTACTGATTAAAATATCATACTTTAAGAGTTAATTAGCATATTTTGTTTCAAATAATAATTTTATAAGCTTATATTCAAAGCCATTTCAAGATGCTAAATTGTTATTAAAATAAAAAGTTGCAGCACAATTCTGAAAGCTGAGATTAAGGGCTTTCTAATGATACTAGTTTGAGCAAGATTGAAGTACTATTCACTGAGATATCAACAGTTAACCAGAATATAAAAAGGGGTAAATAAACAATGATATCAGGCTTCAGGGGTGATATTGATAAATTAAGGAGATCAGTTGGGGGTCAGTTGGGGATTTATGTCTATAGTGCGGAAGCTCAGCTAAAATGGTATTTAAACAGCTCAACTTTACAGAAATTTACTTTACAATCCACACCTTTACTCCTCTCTGATAACTGCACATCTATTTTCAAGCAAGAACTGCCTGAACCAAGCCAAGGAACCCAACCACTATCATTATGGAACCTATCAAGTTTGCACCTCAGATGACACCCTTCTTCTCACTGGGAGCTTCTACTAAGAGAGAAAGAATCTCTATGCTTAAACAAGCATACCTTTTTACTGCTGACAATGATCTTAACAGCTTTGTTGAGCACTTCTTATTAAAAACAGAGTTTGGAAAAGGTACCTTCTTACCTGTCATACAAAACTCCAAGACAGATGATTTCCTTAACAACCTAAAGGAATTGATGTCAGAATCTCCTACCAAGCACCTTTCTTCTCTAAGAGCATTGGTTACATCAAGCTAAAGTTTGAAAGAGCTTTGGGATTGTGGATTTAAAATGACAAAAATGAGTATTCATATTCTAAAAAAATAAAAAAATGCTAAAAAATTATCATTAAATTCAAAAAAATAAGAAAGGAAAAAATGATTCAGTAAAGAAATAAAGCATAAAAAATATTTTAAAACATATATTAAAAAATGCATTTCCAACCAGCCAATTCACTTGAAAATCCCCTGGATTGATTTATGAAGAATTACAAAAAGAATTGAGTGAATACTCAACTAAAATAAAATACTCATTATTGAAAACAAAAAAGAAATTTATGAAGATATGAAAATAAAAAACAATATTTCTATTTCACTTTCCACTTTCTATAAGCTTATTCCTAATAATATAATTAAAAGCAAAAGGCAAACTGATATGTGTAACATTTGCAACTTAAAAAAATCATTAGAAATGAAGAAAAAGGATTTGAGTATAAAGAAGTTGCTATTGCCTAAATCTGGTAAAGAAAATTTGGAATCTATTGACCTACATAAAAAGTTGTATAAGCATCAAAATAAAAAATATATCAGTGATATAAATAATCTTGATAATAATTCATGTGTTATAGTAATAGACTATAAAGAAAACTTTAAAATAGGTGGGGGTCCTATAGAGACAAATAATTGTTTTTATGAGAAAATACCTATTTCTTTATTAGGATTTACAATTCCTTTAAAGAAAATGAGAAAATTAAAAATGAGTATCATGACTTTTTATCTGAAATTTTATCTCATGACTCTTTGTTTCCAGGTCAATGTTTGATAAGTCTGCTTAAAAATAATAAATTTAAGAATATTAAGAATATTAAAGTTTGGACTGATAATGGTAATAATTTCAGATCTTATGAATTCTTATATTATCTTTTTAAAGAGGTACCTAAAATCATAAAAGGAACAATTAAGTTTAATAGATTTGTTGAATGTCATGGCAAAAGTATTGTTGATGGTCATTTTGGTGTATTATCTAAAATATTTAAACAAAAGGAAAATGAGATTTATATAAAAAATATAAATGATCTCAAATGGTTTTTGAGAGAGAGGAAGAAAGAAAGGGTTTATATGAGTCACTTGTAAATAATTCAGATGTTTCCAAAAAAAACCTTTTTTACATCTATGATAGAAAATTTTGGCCTAAAAAAGCTGGCTTGAAGTCAAAGCATTTTATGTTAATCTTTCATATTTAATGAAAGATAGTGAACTGTATGTTTCACCTTTGACATTTGAGGATGTTAAGGAGTACTCCAAAATAAATTACTGTGAAAAGTTCTGCACAGATGACAGAGAAACAAAGATAGCTGATACTACTAAAGGATTGGTAGGACATGTTCATGAAGTTGGACGTAACAAAAACTTATATTTCACATATAGTAAATGGTCTTTTAAATACAACAACTTTTTTCTAAAAATAACTAAGAAATTAAATATATGAGCCAAAGATAGGATAATAGCAATTATAGCTTTGGGGCTGCTATTACTCTCCCATGCAACTCATATATTTGATTCTTGGCTTATTAAAATAGAAAAAAGGGGTTTAGCAAAAAATACAGTTAATAAAAATAAGATTTATTTTTATTATCTGTATATTTTACACTCTTAAACTTTTCTTCAGTAAACTAAGCATTATATTAATGTTCAAAAAACATAAGTTTATGACTTAAATGATACCAAAGAAGTTAAAATGCTTTGAAATGCTTAAGCTGGCGCCTTGGCTTAATCTAACAAATAATGATCCATTTGCTGCTTGTAATCCATCATTGCAACAATCCATTTTTAAAAAGCATAAAATATCATCGTTCATAAACCATTAGCTACTTCGGGAATATTATAGTACCACTTGAAGGTTATTTAAGTACCTGTTCAAACATAAAAGGAAGGGATTTCAAAATTGTCTTTGATCCAAATAGAAAAAAAAGATAAACCTTTAAAAAATTGACATGTCATAGCGCGGAATCGAACCGCGGTCGTAGCGGCCACAACGCTGCGTACTACCACTATACTACTATGACTTAATAACCTTAAAACGCATAAAATATGTTTTTTTAGTAAAAGATATTTAGTTATTTATATATATTTTTTAAAAGAGAACCTGATTTTATTCAGGGTTTAAGATGACATACCTGAGACTAGGGCTGCTTCGGGCAAGCCCCGGGCAGCCGCGGCCAATTTTTGGCTCTAGGGCGCTCGATTTAAAGATTTATTTCATAATGTTTAAAAATATAGTATTTCCGTTCTGGCTCTAACGGCCAGAGCCGGAGGCTAGCCGCGGCTGAGCTGAAGCATCCCTACCTGAGACAATGGCTCATTTCAGGAGGCTTATCGTTAAAATAGCATTTTAGGCCTAAAATTTATTTAAACATATTGGGATTACACACCCGATGGTATAAATAAGCTCCTGTTTTTCAGCTTTGATACATCAATGATGCAATGATCCTCTCAAGCCTAATTTATTGATCAAAGCTTAGTGCTTAATTTGTTCTCAACTTGTATTTCCTTTTTTCACCTATAAAGGCCTCGCTTCTCTTCTACAGCGCTTGTAGATGAAATAACGACTGGTGGATTTTCCAAGGGGTCTGCTTTGATTTTATAACAAATCTTGTTTTAATAAAACGCAAGGTACTTTATATTTCGGAGCCATCCTTTACAACAATCGAGGATATCTACATATGTATTCTCGCAGTGAAAATATGAGCTCCCGCACTTCCTGTAATCTTTGGGAGAGCCATGGTGTGGATAATGCATTAGAGACCGCACTTGAAGATGATTTCCCTCAAGATTACTTAGACGAGATCATGTCCGTCCCACAAACCAGCCAGCCAAGTGCTTCCTGTGACACCTCACCACTTTCTTCTGTGCTTGACTGGACTGATCATCCTGCGACACTAAATATATTTCATGTCCTGGATATTTTTTCCGAGGTCACAGGAAAGCAAGGAATCAAGCTGAGGCTATTGGGCTCCAAAGCCCGATTGACGTTTGAATCCAAAGAAACGGGTAATAAACTAATACATGCTAACATTCCCAGCTCAGACAGCACTTTCCATATTCAACGCCAAAAATTTGCCTGGCACCATGGAATATTACCAGGACACAGAAAGTGATCCCAAGGGCCTGACTGCAAGGTAAACAGCTTGAGTGTAATTTTGTCACATTTCTGATCTGAATTGGGTTTTTTATCTGACCTTAGCAGAGGCAGCATTTTCAAGCCGCAAGCCCCACCCTCTCCTAAATTAGTCCAAGATACAAGTTTGGATCCCTTTGGCTCTCAAAAAGTTAACGACTACTCATACACCAATGAAAGCATCGAACTATCAGCACAGGATCCTGTCAGTCATGCCGAAATAAAGAATTGCGTGAAAATAACAAACTATCCAATCAACCACTCACTCGCAAATTTCTTTAAGTTTATTGATTCATCAAATCCCAAAATCTTCTCAAGCTGGGCATTTGTAACCCCAACTGTCCTTTACATCAAAACTGAAAGTCCCAACCAAGGTAACACAATCCCATACCCATTTAAATCAATCAGCCCTGCTTTTAAAAGAACTTTACAACCAAAAAAACATCTCTGGCCGCCTCACCATCACTGCTCATCCCAAAGGGTTGGATTTTATTTGCAGCTCCAGTACAATGCTCTCAGTAAACTTCATCAAGGATATATACTAACCATGTTCCAGAGATTCTTCTACCCCGCCTGCAAATAGTCCCCGCTTCCAATGGCTTAAAATGGCCAATTAAAAGCATTATATTACAGATTTCTTTTTGCCAAATCCTTCATTATCAAATTCTAATACCCATTCAAAAAAATAAACTTAACATAACACAGAAAATAATACCAAGTATATGCTTGAGCTTCATAATTTGCCTCAAAGTAAAAGGCAATCCAGAATGGGTAATTCTTTTTTGTTGAATGCTAAAAAATACCTGATCCTCTTAAAAATATTTAACACTTCACTTTTATAAATAAAAATATCTCTCTGCTTTAGCTTCATTAAATTCCCCCTCCTTTTGAAATTGTGAACTGTACCCCAGTTAAAATAGTGGTATCCCAGGTAAATATCCACCATCATATCTCCAAGACAAAGTTACAATTGTCACAACATCTACAATTACTCCCTCTCCAGAAAGTAATTCCTGAGTGATTCTCCAACTAATCATTAAGTTGATGGTACTCTTATCAATCACCTATCTAATATAGTAATCAAACCTTTCAAGTCCTAAATGAAACACTACCTGAAAAAGCCTCATGACTGGGCCCAAAGCCCAAAGGATTTGGGACGGTTCTTCTTACTTCAGGATATGGTTCATATGTGTTGTCTTTATATTTACTATAGATAATTATACTGTATGACAACAGTATCATCTTTTTCTCTACTAATAAAGCCTAAGAGAGGATCATATTAAGGAAATAGGACTTGGATCAATCATCAAGTCAATACGGAGTCATCAGTCTTTTAAATTAGTGGACTGGCTTTAAGGTAGCCCGCCTGCCCGCGTTTTATCTAAGTTAGCTCACAACGCTAGGAAGAGACTGAAGTAGTATTAGGTCAGCACGGCAGGAGGCCCAGCCTTTTCTGGGTGGATTTTGTGGAAGCTCACTTGACAACTTCCTTGGCTTACTGTGTTTGTTCTAGACACGCCACACAGCTGAATCTCTTTTCAGCTGCCTGTCTGGGCCACTATCCAGGGCTAGCTAGCCAGCAGTTGGCTACTAGTTCACGAGATGATTGCTACACTAATCAGAGCTACTCTAATACAATAGGCTCAGGGCCTTTTATCTTAGAGTGTCTGGCCCAGTGGCCCAGTCTATGTTAGACTCTGCTAGACATAATGTAGATGACAATTCTTATGATGGCCTTCTTATTCTAGGATACAATTTAAGTTTAGAATAGTAATTATTATGAAGTGCATATTGAGGTGCTTGATAAAGGGAACTAATTAATGAGAAGTAATTGCATGTTCCATTCATTAATTGCAATGCATGAATTTGCTAATACCAGGCTATGATTTGGTCATTGAGTCATTGACCCTTCAGCCTGCAGCCCACATTGTTCTTTTGAAACCATTCCAAAGAGTGATTGACAGCTGGCCCGCGATAATTGATTGAATCCATTAATTAGTCAATATCCCAAAATCCTGACACTATATAATCCTCTAAATCCATATCAATAAAGTATCATTCTCTTCTTAATTCTCCCCTTTATTTTGTTTTATATACTTCCCAGAAGTATATACTTAACAGTGCCAAGAGCTTATGGCAGACAACAACCAAGAGCAAAGAGGATATGTGGGTGTAAGAGAGGAGGGCTAAACTAACTAAGTTTGGCTCCTATCCTGACGAGACAAACCACCAAGATGCTGCCCAGTGGATTACTGGGACAGCCACTCTAAAGGGAGACCAAAGAGAGGACACAGAGGATAGTTGGGGAAAATAGGCATCCAACCCCATTAACACCCAACCAGTAAGCAACCAAGGAGTACACATGGAAAAGCGCTCCAGATCCTCAGATGCCTGCTGCTGTCATTGTAGGTTCCATCATGCTGGGAATTATTCAGCCAAGTAGAAAGGCTCAAAAAGCTGGAAAACCTTTACCAAAATTGACCAAATTAACGGATTTAAATCAAACAGTCAATCAGAAATGGGTTACGGCTGCTCCAGTCTGCCAGCTGAAACCAATTCCTCCTTGCAAATTGATGTTGATAAATTGACGCAATTTAAGGGTTACCCAGTATGAGCTTGTTAATCAGCATGGCCGTCAGAAGTTAGTCACCCAAGGGTTCTTTGCAACCTGGACCAGATACTTACTTGACAATGTGGAAGGAATAGGAGGCCAAGATTCAGGTGGTATTGCTTGGTCAATTTTTGATATATATTGTATAATTTTCACTGTTTCAACTCTAAGAGTTGAGTCCTCCCAAAAATTTACTCAATAAAAATCAAATATCCCTTGGTCTAATTTACTTTTTAAAATGCATCCTGTGGATGGATTGTTGAGGTACATCCCCTACAATCTTATTCTCAGTTGGATCATTACTGGAAGATGGGGCCCTGCAGTTGGAACTTTGTTGTTGGTGCCTCCCAATGTTAATTCAATGCCTGCCAATCTTGGAATTGTTCCACCTAACCTTGTACCTGAAAATTATGTTGAATCTCAATGTCCTGAATTTTATTCTGAAGATTCTCTGATGCTTTCTCAGGCTATTTATCTAGGGCTACTTTGGTTGGGATTAATTATTTTACTTAACCCTAGTATCTCATTTGGAAATTTTACAAAACAGTATCTGGAGCTGCGTTGGTGGTTAATCATTAACTCTATGTGGATTTGGGTGGTAATTCCCCACCACTTAGAGACAGCTTTTTACTATCCCGCAATTTCTGTCACAGCAGCAAGCTGAAACCTCTTCTTCCAACTGGGAAAGGGGAGGCATGGAGTTTTCCCAGCAGATGGAGAGCTCAGGGCAGAACCAGGGGAGTACAGATCTAGATCATCACAAGTCAGGCTCTTAACAAGAACCTCTCCTGAAGAGAGGAGATGATTGAGAAGATTCATGAGTCTGGCAGGATCTTCTACTACCAAGTGTGCAGAGGAAGAAATCTGGTCCCAAAGATCTGGGGAAGTGGACCAAATAATTAATAGGGCCAGGGCCAAGGAAAACACCCCAAACTTAAGCGCAGGGAGCAATATTATCAAATTCTCTGGGAAATTGGAAGACTTAGGAGCAAATCTGGGCCTAGAAACTATAGTTTTTCAGGGAGGCTTGGGGTGTTATTGTTTCCCTTAAAATCAAGTAGAAGCTTTTTTGATTGGGAACAGCTTTGGAAGCAGCACAAAAGCCTTTAAAATGAGTAAAAGGGAAAGTGGGTTCAAAGTCAAATGAAAGCAGATGCAAATCATGATTATAGCAGGTAAATATACTATTATTTAACTTAAAATCTAAGTTTGAACAGGACTTTCAAAAACATGAGAAGGTAAGTTGGAGTGTATAAGCTAATACAAACACTAGGAGCTCAGAGGAAGCAACCAGGAACAACAGGAGCAGTGTAAAGAGGCAACTGTGGTAAGTTCAACTCCCTGGTACTTGACACTTTGTCAAGTACCAGGGAGTTGAGTGCTGCATAAGTGAATCTATTAGTATTTTTGGCTTAACTGATTTTAAGCTAATTTTTACTAGTAATTTTGGGGCTCACAACCAAAAACCAAGGTTAAATTCACTCGAATTCAACTCTGTTTAATAATTTGGTTAGCTAAAATACCAATTTAAGGGGCAATTTATAAGTAAATTTACTAGTAAAAATTAAAAAACCTGTGTTTGACACTCTAAAAGCAAAAGTGGTCAGTTTGACACTTTTTAAGAAAAAATTTAATTTTATTAATAAAATACATATGCGCCTATATAAATTTTTTTATTTACTATTATATTTTTATTATTAGTGTCCATAGTTGTCAATTAAGCTCCCAAGCACCACTATACTGGATTTAGTGGTATAGACATTAATCAAACACCCCACTTGTTTTACATTATGTCATTCCCAGGTTTGTGGATTAAGTGGTGTCACATAAATTAAGCCCAATTTATTAAGAGATTTCATATGTAATTTATAAAAAACAGAAACTTGACTCCTTCTTTGTTTGACTCTATCCACTTGCCACCCAATTGGTTTTGGATTTAACTAATCAAAGGCTCAGATTTAAGGCTAAATTATTAAGTGACGTACTATGAGCGCCACTCAACACTCATCCACTCAACACTTTAACTTGGGGATTAGTACATAGAGCTTCTTAACGTTTTAAACACCACTATGGTAAACAATTCACTCCCAGCTCCTCACAACATGCCATAATCACTAATAAACACCTTCTCACTCATTTATTTTTTTAACTTATGTTGTATTTTTTTATTTTTGAGCATATAAAACAGCCTTGCTTTTGGGTTAACTTTTGAACCCGTTTTAAATTTAAGCAAGTTTTATATGTAAAAAACATAGTAAATTTGATTTTTCTGCTCAACTCTGGCATACTCAACAGTGAGAATTCAGCTTTTCACAGCCAATCAACAGTGCTGAACTCAACACTTTACTATGTTTTGAATTTTCAACTCCCAATAAAAAAATTCCACACAATAATTTTTTTGCAATTATAATATACTACATTTTCTGCTACTTTCCATATAACTTATATATATATATTGATTTTTAATTATACTTTTACATTGATTTAGCACTAAGATGTTATTCTGAACCTAACATCTTTGATGCTTTATCATAAATTCACTTATTTTCTATGTTTTAACCTTTATATCTATACTTTGAGTTTCTATTTTGCTTCTATTTACTTTTGTATATTTTTTCTTGCTAAATAAAACTTTCTTTGCATACTTTTTACTTAACTTTTGTTTTTCTTTACCTCTTTCTGTTTCATATTTTCTCAATCATTTTATTTACAAAACCAAACTTTTCTTTAGAAAAGATCAAACAAGAACAGCCAACAGCTCAAGCACCAAGCCTCCAAGGGCTCTAAAGAAACTGCCTCCACTCCCAAGCGTACCAAGAAATTTACAAAGGCATAGTCTCCAACCCCATCTCCCCCACCCCATCTCCTCCTACTTCTTCCCCCTCCACCCTCATCTTTTACATCCTCTTCACCTTCCCCCAAAAATTCCTCCCCCAATAAATCTGATGGTGATCTTACCAATCACTCCTTTTACCACTCAGAGGCCAACTTCAAGCCCACCAAGGAGCAACACACCAAGAAGTCAAAGGCTGCCAAGGAGCCCACCTCTTCTTCTGGTAAGAAAAAGGAGGCATCCAAGCAGGCCTTGAAGAATCCTTCCCCTCCCCCTCCCAATGGCTCTTCTCCTCCTCCCTCATCTGATCCCCAAGATGAGCTAGAGGAGTACTCCAAGAAGTTCAAAGCTTCTGGTCATGTGGCTTGGGATCCACTGGTCATCCACAATATTTGCAATGTGGACAGAGAGTTTAAAGTTCCCAAGCGCTTCCCCATTACTTTCCAATCATGTCTGTAAAGGGCAGTCCTGGGTACATTGCCAATAATTACATTTTCAATTGTAATAATCAAAAAATACAAACCAAAAGCAAACACTTTGTATGTGAGGACAAGACTTGTGGGGCTCAGCTAAACACCAAGGGTTGGGAGCAGGTTACTGCAGAGAAGGAGGAGCACACCTGCAAGCCCCCCAATCACCTGATCACTTGTATGCTGAAGTGGTACCTGGTCCAAGTCATCCCAACCTCTGCCAACCTCCGCGCATCAGATCTGGCCATCAAGGCCCTCCAGCACCTGAAGCCCAACAATCTTAAGTTGGTGCCCACCCAGGAGCAACTTTTTAAGTTCATCAGTGATAAGAGAATCACTGCCAATCTCCCTCCCCCAAGGCTTTGGACGTCCTTTCTGAGCTTATGCTCACTTACAAGCTCAAGCAGCTTCCGAGTGGGGAGCGCTTCCTCCTCCATGATGACAGGCCTGGCAGCAAAGACCATATAATTTGCTATGCCACTCAGCAAAACCTGCTGCAATTAAAAATGGCTTCAACTTGGCTAGTTGATGTACCTTTGCCACTTGCCCCCAGATGTTCAAGCAGCTCTGGATGATTCATGCTCATATTGACATCTGGGTGATTCCACTTGCGTTCTTTCTTCTTCCTGGGGCCACTGAGGCCATCTATACCTACACGTTCTCAATCCTTTGCCAAGAAATTGCCCTCCTTCCTCCTGCTGACAATGACAAATCCAAGAAGACCCCCCACACCTGCGCCAACCCACCTGCCTCTGACAAGGACTAGGCCACCCTGGACTTGGAGGAAAGGGTGAGGCTCAGAGCTCTTGGGCCTCATGTGTGCATAATAGACTTTGAGCCTGCTCAGTTCAATGCATTTGAGCAGCTGTTTATCAGGGAGGTGCAGGGGTGCCACTTCTACTACTGCCAAGCAGTTGCTTGTAACGTGCAGGCCCACACTGAGCTTAGTAGGTTGAGCCGGAGGGACACTTTGGACACCTGCAGATTTGTACTGGCACAATTTTGTGCCTTGGCTTTCTTAAAGCCAGAGCACACTACACAGGGGTTTGAGGTGCTCTCAAAAGATCCTTACATAACAAAGCACCCAGAGTTCAAGCCTTTTCTTGAGTACTTTGAGCCCCAGTGGATTGGGAAGGTTGTCACACAGAGGCGAGGCAAGGCCTGCGCCAAGGCCAGCTGGAACATGTACCAGGCTGCGGTAAATGGTGAGCTGAAGACCACTTTGGCATTAGAGGCTTATCACAAGCATCTTAAAGCCAAATTTGGGCTTCATCCAAAGTTCAACAAGTTCTTCTCCCTCCTGCAGCATGAGCAAGAGAAAACAATCTCCAAGCTGCGTGACTTGGCCAACCACATCCCCCCACCAAGCCTACAACCTGCTCCACCCTCTTCACCAAGGGCATCCAGGATGCGGCCAAGCGCAAGTATAAGGCCTCTGAGCTTAAGCAGCAGCTTGAGCTTATTGCCACTGCCCTCCTGGAAGGGGCAAAAATGAAAAGGGGAAAGAAGGATGAGGAGTAAAAATGCTTGCTTGCTCAGTTATATGATTTTTACTTTTAACTTTTTAGCTTTAATTTTTACTTTTCTGTTTTGATCAATTAGTTTTTAGTTTTAATTTTTCTATTTTTTGATTTAATTAGATAGTACTAATTTTTTATGTATACATGGTAAGTTTGAGATGAATAGTTATAGTTGAAAGTAAGTGAAATATCTAAATTTTTGTTAACTTCCTAAGAAAACAGGTAGGACACGCCATTTTGAAAACAGCATCTCAAAAAACGCCATCTCAAAATACGGCATCTTGAATATTTGCTATCTCAATTTACTAGTAAAAACGCTATTTTGATTTACGGCATTTCGACCAAGAAAAAACGGTTCTAAAATTTTAGATTTTTGAACCCCCCAAAAAACCCTAAAAAATTCTCAAAAAATAAAATTCAAAAAACATTTCTAAGCTTAAAAAAGCCTCAGAATTCTAAATCTGCAATAAAAAAATGGGGTCAATTAGTAGCAACAATGTTGCGTAAAGTCCAAAAGTTAAAATATCCCAAAAATAACTATTTTCATTGATTTTAACTACAAACTATACTTTAAAATAAGCATAGAATTGTACCAAATACTAAATAAAACTAAAATAATGATAAAAGTAAATGGAAAAAGAGAGAAGATAGAGTGGTGTTTATTGGAAATAGGCTCAAACATTAGTGGAAAGAGCAACTGAGATGGCTTGAAGATGCTCAAGCTTGCTATCCTTGGGATAGTAAGCAAGGACCACCTTGCTGATTTCAGTGTACTTTTTCACCACTTTGGTTTGCTTGGGGGGATCATCCTTGGTCTTTATGCCTGTTTTAAAGAGGCGGGCAGAGATGGCCTGCTGAGTCTTGAGATAGACCATGATTTTTTTGAACTTGGGCTTCTTAACCCGGACCCTTGTGGCAAATTGACTATGCCACCCTTCAAGAGAAGAGGTGGTCTTGATTAGGCCATCCTTTACCTGCTTAAAGCAGTTCCATGTGATTGAGTAACTGCCTTTTCTGATGCAGCATGCTCCTTGAAACACTCCAACCAATTGAGTTTCAAAATACTCTATGAATGGAGCAAAGGCTGCCTGGTTGGCAATAATGTAGGGATGGCAGAGGAGAGCATCATAGAAGGCATTGGTTTCCTCCTTCTGCACAAGGGCAAGGGCAGCAAAGCAGTTGAACACGTCCTTTGCTTCCTTTGTGCCTTCAGTGTAGACCAGCTCATGGAGATCAGAGCACTTTTGAAGGCGGCAGCAGAGTGCCTGCCAAAAGTGAAAGTAGCATCCCTGAGGGGAGCTCTTGAAGACTCTAATAAAAGCATTGGCCTGAGCCTGCTCAAAATCTACTACCAGGTATTCATGGTATGGAAGGCTTTTAGCCTTTTTCTTGATGGAGGTGGCTTCCTCTGACTGGGCCTTTTTCTTGCGCCCTCTAGTCTCCTTTGGCTCCTCTTCAATGGTGGGGAGGATCTCATCAAGCTTGGCCTTTAATATTGTTAGAGCCCAGACATAGGTTTCTTGCTTCTTGTTAGAAAGGAAAAAGAAGACAAGGGGAAGAACCAGATTTCCAACCTGCCCATGGATATTCCAAAGCTGGCTGAAGAGCTTTGAGCAGGTGGAAAAGGTACCATCTGCAAGCCAGGTCTTGCATTTTAAAAGGTTGCAAAGATCCTGGGAGGTAACAAAGCAGATGATCCGCTCTGGGGCATGTTGCCCATCATTGTGAAGGAGAAATCTCTCTTTGTGCCGTGAAAGCTTTTGCTCTTCAGTTAAAATCAACTGGTCAATTGATGAAGCACTGACGCCTTCAGTGCTCAGAGCATATATCTGGTCAGTGAGATATCTCTGAAGTTTTGAGGCGCCACCAACAGTTGCAAGTTGGGTATCATTTAGATTAATAAGTGCATCATTTACAGCCTCAGTTGCAGTTTGGTCTTAGGTGGTTGGTATGACCTGGTAAAGAAACCAGCGGATCAGTTGATACAGTGGATCAAAGGGCTCGGCACAGTCATGCCCAATAGTCAGGGCTTTAAAATGAGTGAACCCATAGGTGATGAGTCTAGCTGGACAGCCAACGTTATCACATTTGAAGTGATGCTGACGGATGAGCTTCTTCTTGTTGTTGCAGCTGAAGCTGTAGCCCTTGTGGACAAAGCCAGCACCCCCTTTCTTGGTCATAATCGGATAGCTGGTAGGATAAGTTGGGGGCACAGCAAAGGTGCCATTTCTGTTGCATATATTATGGATGGTATTAAGGTCCCAGAGCTCAATTGGCTCATCTGCAGGAGCACCAGGCTCAGGCTCATGCTCTTCTTCATCCTCAGGCTCTGAAGTGGGGTCAGAGTGGTGGTTAAAGTTGAATAAGTTCTCTTGAGGGTCTGACGGGGAGTAAACAAAAGGAGAATGGGGAGGGGTTGGGCTTGTTTCCTCAGGCTCTGGTGAGGGCTTAGGGGTCTTGGGGGGAGCTTTACCCTTAGCAGGCTGCTTTTTAGGGGTAGTTTTGGCCTTTTTGGCCTTTGGAGGAGTGGTCTTGGACTTTGAGGCCTTGGAGGCCTTGGACGCAGCTTTGGTGATAGGCTTGGGAGGCATCTAAAAGTGAATTAGTATCAAAATATGAGCAATTTGGGGGTTGTTTTTAAAGAGAAAAACAAGAATGTTTTTAATATTAAAGTATCAATTTTTTTACATAGAATTGTAGAGAAGATCAAATAATATATACTATCAAAATTTCAATGTTTTTTTTGAGAAAATAATTTTTTATTAGTAACACAAGTAGGCAAAACTTTGAGTTTTGACTGAAAACTTGCTCTCAAGATGGCTTTTTCAAAGTGACGTAATTGAGATGCCGTAGCTCAAAAAGATAGTGTTTTTGACCATTTTTTATATTAAATTAACAAATTTACGGTGGAGCTACCTCAACTGGACCAAAGAGTAAAACTTGAATTTCTCAAAAACTAGCTTATACAACTGGGGTTAAAAAGCACCCAGTTGTTTAGAGGAGGCCAAAAAGTATATAATTGCAAATTTTCATATGTTTTCTTACATTTTTGCTTAAGTGGTTTTAGACGTGAAACTATACTTTTAAAAAGTGGAAAGCAAGAATTGCGGTGGGGGAATTGATATAGTGTAGCCTTGCGTCATAGGTAATTTCCCCTTATTTTCCCCTATCTATTGTGCGCATCAAATCAATTGGGTGATGTGAAACTTGGTGGAATTTGAAGTGACGTAAATCAAAATGGCGTAATCACCCTCTTCTATATTAAAATCACTATTAAAATATTTTATTGATGAAACCCTTATCAGTGTATCCATGTATAATAAAGTTATAAATTACATATAACAAAACTGGTTTTTTTTACCCAGCAATGACAATCACTAGAAGGACTATCATAGTGGCGTCTTTTTAGGTTGTTCCTTTTATAAGTGTCTTAGATTAATACTATAGGAACATCTTCTGGCACTATACCACAGGCTTTATTTTAGTTCAGATATTAACTTATTTTAGTTTAGGATAGATGGTGTAATTCAAAATGATGTAAAGTCAAGATGGCGTAAACACACCCCACACTAAGTGATTTCATATGTAAATAAAGTTAGCAAAATAAGATTTAATTAATCTGACTCAAAGTGACAGAATTGAGATGGCGTAAATTTGAGATGCCGTATTATAAAAGTATATGTAAATTTTAACTATTTTATTTTTTTTTATTTTTTTGTGATTCAAAATCACTAACGCAAAAAACGCCATCTCGAATTAAATTCAAGATGGCGTTTTTTGAGATGCTGTTTTTGAGATGGCGTGTCCTACCATAAAACATATGATATTCACAGTTGTGCTTATATGAACTATATCAAATAAAGATTTACATTTCTTTATATTTTGCGTAACTTATATTATTGTGTTTGTGTTTATTTTTGGTTCATTGGAATCTTAATTTTTATGGTAATAAAAAATATTTTTATAATGAAGAGTGTAAATTACATAGTAAAATGAGAAAAAGTTGCTTATTTCTCCTTATTTTTATTAAATAAGGTACTGTTTTTATTGTATTTTTGAGCTTCTTGGGGTCACTTTAGTATACCATGTCTGTAAAGCTTAATTATTTATACTAAAAATCTTTAGTACATCAAGATCCGTTAATTAAAAAAGTGTTAATTTCCAGTTGTCAATCAGGGGAAAAGCTGAATTCTCACTTTACTATAGTGTCAAGAACCAGGGAGTCAATCACCAGGGAGTCAAACTTACCACAGTTGCTTGTAAAGGTAATAAAACCAAGTATTTTACTAACAATTCAACTAGAGGACTCCAAAACAAGTCCCAAAAATAAAACTGATTGCAAGCAACACCAAAGTTTCATTAAGTAAGAGAATGAACAAGCAGGGGACTTTTAGTCCCCTGGCTTAAGTTAAGGAAAAAGGTTGAAGTTTAAATTGGTCACCTGATCACTTAGTTTGACCTGATTAGATGGAAGAAAAATTTTGCTGACCAAACCCAGGGGGACTGGAGGAGGTTGAACTAATTTCCAAACCACAGTTGATTGGCTGGAGATGGTTTGGGTTTTTTTTTCTGATTCATTTGACTTTGTGAGTGTTGATGTGGCAATGTTTGATTGGTTATCCTTAATTGTTTTCAAAAGCAGGCAACACCATGCCAATAGATAGTCCAAATTAATTAGTGTTTCTTCCCAGGGGGGAGCAACAAAGGCTGGAGGGTCTGTGAGATAAGCTAGTATAAATCTTTCATCCACAGTGTGAGTTAAATCCCCTAAATAATTGAGTGGTTTGGCTGGCGTTTGGGTTTTTTCTTTGTGTGGCAGGGAAAAACAGTACAATCCAAAGCCAAAGGGGGCAGTGAATTTACTATGGGTGTACCATAAATTCAGATCCTAATGGTAGAAATGGGGGATTGTCAAATCCTAGGACCAAATTTAAATCACATTTGCGGGCAACTAAGCTGAGTGAAAAAATAAAATATTCAATAGGATCATTTATTTAAGTTGACATTATTCAACTTTTTTAAGTTTGTAAATTTTGAATCCCTACTGCAAATAATTCAACTAACTTAAGACTAAACTCATCAAGGGAATGTGGGATGCATGAATCAGAAATGCGGGATTATAATGTACAGTTTTTTCAGGATATCAAGAGTATTGTGGAGCTCCAGCAGGTGAGGGAGGAGTTGAAGCAGGTACTGGCATGGCCCACCAGATGATGGAACTTAGCTTTACCAGATAGGAAAGGGCCTTCCCAGCCACAGCCCAGGGCCCAGCCACTGGAAAAGCAGAATCAATCAATCCTGTGAGCGCCAGGTAAAGCACTCCCAGGAATTGACTACTCTGGCCAGTGGCATCAGAAGTGGGTGGGGTTGAGATGGTTGGTTTGGGTGTCAGGGGTGGTTCCATGGGGACCAGGTAGGCAGGAGGATTGTTGTATCTCCTGTTGAAGATCAAAGGGTAGATGGTGATTGCTTTGCCGTCATAGACAATTTGGTAGGGTTCCTTGGGTGCGTTTGGGCGGGTGAACCACTGCAAGACTTCCAAGGTCCAGGGTTTGTGATCAGGGTTTGGGGGATACTCAGTGAAATGCACAGGGCCAAATGGAGCATTGGGTGGGCAGTAGTAGTCAAAGGCTTTGGTTTTTTCAAATGGAGTCTGGCTATCTATCCCAGTGGGTGGTTACTGACGCTTGGGTGTATGCAGATGGAAGAGGATCAAAAATATGTATGGGAACAGAGTGGTGAACCAAAGGTTTATAACAACTTTATTTGATAAGGATGACAATACAGAACTTTTTCAGGTGCTTCTGATTTATATACTTACTCACATGCAAGTACTCTGGGCATTTTTCTGGTGCTATCTGTGTGGTAAGGCTTGCCATATCAGGCTCTGCTGTTTGGTTGGCAGCTTCATGGTCATTTTTGGGGTTTTCAGGAACAGTTGTTTGGCTTTTTGGTGGTCTGTCTTAGCTTGGCCGGCCATTGGTTCCGGCAGGGTTGGCTTCTGGGGTTATGGGGGTTTTTCCCAATTCGATCACCTTTTTGGACTGACCTGGAAGGCTCTCCTGAGGCCAAAGAACTTGATTAAAAAAGGGGTCCCCAATTGGGGACCCCAAATTACTTAATGAAGGGTGGGATTGAACTGGGCTTACTGGGCAGCTAAAATTAGCCTGCCCGAGCCCAGCCAAACCCACCAAGGATTGGGCATAGCTTTTGGGGCCCAGAACAGGCCCTGCAGCTACCACCAGGGCGGGGATGGTTCCCGCCCAGGGCTTTGAACATGTTAATTTTGTAACAAGTTTGATAACTTCTGTAAGATTAACAAATCATAGACAACACAAAATAAATAATGAATATGAAATTGCGGGATTGCCAAATCCAAGAACATAATTTCAAATTGTAATTGAGGTGGATTTGAAATAAATTAAATTTATGGGCATCTCAAACAGGAAGTCAAAGGATCTACTGTGGATTCATGTCAGTCCTTTTATGAACCATTATGGTTCTTGAATAATCACCCAATTCTATTCTGGGACAGTAAAATTTAGATGCCCACTATTCACCAAATTATATATACTTAACAATAAAATAGACTGTAATATAACATTCTCTTATTGAGTTGTATTTTTATTAAAATCATTGTATGTTATTAGCAGCACTCTTTTTAAATTGGAACTTTTCAATTATTTTATGCCCTCAAGCCAAACTTTCTTTTTTTACTTGGTATTGTAAATTAACTAAGGGCACACTGTTTTAACAATTTATATTTATGTATTGTTATTGAGGATTTTGAATTGAAGTCAGGTTTAGAAAATTCTAATAATAATTTGGAATTATATATCACAGTTTACTCTTATAAATCTGCCTTTTCTTTGTTGTGTTGCTTGCTCATTTGTTGATAACTATGTGCTTGGATCTTATTGGATGGTTCCACCTCTACTCACCTTGGCAATAGAAAACCAAGCCGCCTTTGCAAGACCAGCTGTGGCTGTGGAGGAGGCTTGATTTTCTATTGTTGAGGTGAGTGGAGGTGGAACCATCTAATAAGATCCAAGCACATAGTTATCAACAAATGAGCAAGCAACACAACAAAGAAAAGGCAGATTTATAACAGTAAAATGTAGTATATAGTTCTATTTTATTATTAGCCTTTTTATAAACTTGACTGTAATTTAATATCCTCAATATCAATACATGAATATACAGTGTTAAAACAGCGCGCCCTTAGTTAATCTACAATAACAGGGAAAAGGAAAGTTTGAATTGAGGGCATAAAATTGAAGTTCTCAAACCAAAGTGTGTAACTAGAGTGATTAAATCAAAGTGCAGTAAACCAATAGTTTTTTGTTCAAGGGGTTCCTTTCCCACCTCTCCTTCCCCCCTCAAATTCTTTTTAGTTTGTTTGGCCCTGGGCGTAGCTGGGGGCCAAAAACCTTTAAAAAATTGCTGCACCACCAGGAGGGTGGTTCAATTAACATTGTATGGCATTGTGGTAGGTATTTTAGCAGTTCCAAGTGAATACTATTGTACCAATTTGCTTTTAGACAGATTTACACAATGTTTGATTTTCATTCTTAGACATGGCTACCAAAATTGAATTTTCCATTGATTTTATCCATGGGAAGCTTCCTGACTTGGATCAATATGTCCTTACTGTGTGCTCAATTTGGATTCCAAATCCCCCAATCATTATCTGAGTTTACTAGTAGCATCCATCTGCAATCTGAAATTCAGTTCTTGGATTTGGCAGCCCCACACTTCCAAAATTATAGTAAACTTAATGAAGCTGGTTGTTGGACCTGAACACCTCAAATCTGATCCCAGTTGATCCGTTTTGTCCACTTGAAATATGCGGCTCAGTTCAGGATTTGCAAAGAGTCTATGAGATCTTGCAATTTGAAACGTTTAAATAAAAACGCAAACAGTTCAAATCAATTAAAAAAAGGCCAGGCCGCAGATGTGATTTAAATTTAGACCAAGGATTTGACAATCCCACATTTCTGTCATTAGGTTATGAATTTACAGTAACCATACCTGGACTGGGTTCAGATGTATCTAATTGACCTGGATCACTCCAGGATTGTTGAATCAATGTGGGTGTGGCACAGTGCCTTGGGTTTCTACATGTGGCATGGGATCAGGTTGGGCCTGGTCTTGAGGTACCTCATAGAGGTTGTCAAAGAGAAAGCCCATAGCTGGGCTGGGTGACACATACAGCTCCTCATCTGCCTGGCTGAAGTTAATCTGCTGGGTTTAAATAGGATCCATAGTAGCTGTGTGCCCTTGCTCAACAATCTGGGCTTGTAAGTGCTCCTGGTACTCCTTACCGTAATATCAAATTTCTTGTCACTTGTAAAGCCCATTAAAACTAAAAATCAATGAAACTCTACTGCTGACAGAAACATTAAATATTGCCAGAGTGATAATTTTATTGAATTTTGTGCTCCTATTTCAGAAACTCTCTCAAACCTAAGCGGCCAAATTTAAAAGCACAGCAATCAAAAATACCATGGTTTCTGGAATAAATTTGGGTGGGTTTGCTCTTGAAAGACCATCTTTCTACTTTGAGCCATGAAAAACAATCCATATTGTCAGAAAATATGTTGCTTTGTGTATGAAGCAATCACTTTTTTTTAATTTTAGTGGGGTTGTTGGCTGACAAGTATTTTGGTTGGCTTAAATTGCATCCAGAATGCAGCGTGTTATACTTTGTTGTAAATTTTGGTTTCTTTTGCTGGCTGCCACATTTTGGGATTGCGTTCAATTTATCTTGTTGTGTGCTTGACTGTTTTTGTAATCCGGTACAATAGCTTCTAAAGCTATGGCACCAAGCAAATTGATCCAGATGCAAACAGAACCAAGTGGACCCAAATATTTTGTTAATCAATATAGATCCATTGGTGTTTGATTTTGTCTGAATCTGAGTTGATTTTGCTTAGCACCATGGCTTTGAAAACCACTGTACCTGGTTAGGTGGTAATTTTGCTGTATAGAGTTGACCTTGAATTGGAACCAGTTGCCTTTTGTTTTGGACTGACCTGATTTTGCTGTAGGCTAGTATGTTTTTGTTTATCTCAACAGGTTATAAAACTGGGCAACAGCGCCACTGTTGACTCAAAACTCTAAATCTCTTATGTTTTTTGCTAGTTGCGCTAGCTTAATTCTTTTTTTTAAAGCGTTCAGGGGTGCAAACCCAGAAAACACAACAAAAGTGTGGCCATCTCAACACAATTTAATATTAAGCTTAATAAAAAGCTCAATTTAACCTGATTTTTCCTTTACGTTAACTAATAAAAATTAGTTTATTTTTTATTCAATTTCACGACGTAAAAGTGTCAATGTCGACACTTTTTAAGCTGAACTTATTTTTAATAACAAAACTGAAGCATCTACAGTAAAAAAATAAGTGTGCATTTAAAAATATTTTTTTTATTGAATTATTATATTAAAAAAGACAGTGCACATATATTTGATTGTTGGAATGTTCATGTTATATATATTTATGCGGCACTTATTACGGCTTTAATATATTAAGTGGATTGGATGCTAACAGTGATCCAATAATATAAGCGTGACTTACTATGTAAGTTACTATAGAATTTATTATTAAAAATAATGTTGACACTTGTAAATGTTGTTTATTTGCTTGTGGTCACCCCCGGGGTGGAGTTAAGCAAATTAGAGTGGCGCAATTAAGCCTAGATTAATATGCCACCTCATATAAAGAATGTTGTAAGTGTCGTTGTCGACACTTTACCCTTTTCAATACTTGAATACAACTTCTTAACAACTTCATATAAGCGCAATGGTAAAATATCATATTCTCACTACCCAAATATAATTTTTAATAAAGAAATAAAGAACCTTGATACTTTTTTAACTTATTTTTATATGTTTTTTTTAATTTTTATATGTGAACAAAAATACACAGGAAACGGTTAATTTTTTGCTAGCCCGCGTAAATTTAATTAAGCGTACTATGTTTTTTCATAGTAAATTTTCAAAATAATGTTGACAGTGAGAATGTTGTCAAAAATAATGTCTACAATTTTTGTAATCAACAGTGAGAATTCAGCTTTTTTTACTAATTGTCAATCATAATGTCAATGCTTTTCACTTCTCACATATAAAACTTTAAGTTTTATATAATAAAAACTTCTCATTTTTTGATATATTGTATTTTTAACTTTGCTCTTTCATATTTTTTAATTTTTAAAATAAAATCTATATCTAAATATAATACTTTCACATATTTCTATCAACTTTTATCTTGTTATTTATAACTTTAATAAAATAAAAACTATACAAATAATTTTTAACATTTAAATGCCAAGAAAAACCATCTAAGATTTACTTTTATATATTATGCTTTTTAAGTTGTTTTGTTTGTTTTTTACATACTTTGCTTTATTTTAAACCATTTTACTTATTATTTTAGGACAAAAACACCTCTAAGCAGCCAAAGGGTACCAAGCGTCCCTCCAAGCCCACCAAAGCCACCAAGAAGAAGCCTGTCTTGTCAAAGAAGGCCACCCCAAACCATCCCCCAAGCCCTCCCCTGAGCCCTCTCCTGAGAAGAGCCCTGCTCATTCCACTGGGGGAGAGGAAACTGATGGCTCTCTTACAGAGCACAGTTTTTACAACTCGGCTTCTGACAAGGAGCCAACCAAGAAGAAGCGCTCAGCCCAAAAGTCCCCACCCAAGGATAAGTCTCCTGCACATGAGGAGCACCACGACAAGCCTCCTTCTGCTTCCCCACCCCCGCCAAACTCTCCCCCTTCAAGCTCATCTGGGGATGATACAAAGCCCCGCCCCAATTACTTCCCTGGCTTCCGCCATGCTCCTGCTGGCCCTTGGGACCCTCTGTTGGCCCACAACATCTGCAAAGTTGATGGCAAGTTCAAGGTTCCTTCCACCCTGCCCAAGTTTTTCCCCATCATGAGTGTTAAAGGTGGGCCAGCCATGGTGGCCAATGGATACATCTTCTCATGCAACAATGCCAACTGGGGCTTTAAGAGCCGCCATTACACCTGTGAGGACCGCTCCTGTCCAGTGCGGCTCAACACTGAGCGCTGGGACCTGGTCCAAACTATAAAGGGCGAGCATACCTGCATCATGCCCAACACAACCATCTCCTGCCTCCTGAAGTGGTATCTGGTGCAGATTATGCCCACTTCCAAAGACCTTTCTGCCGCCCAGCTGGCCGTGCTTGCTTGCAAGTACCTGACCCCTACCAACTTGAAGAGGGTGCCAACCCACAATCAGTTGGTCAAGTTTGTGAGTGATAGGCGTCAAGCCTCAAACCCCCTGGCCAAGAGTGCCACCAACATCAAGGACCTGGTCCTCACTGATGCCCTCAAGAAGACAGAGGATGGTGAGATGTTCCTGCTCCATGACAATGGGCAGGAAGTGGAGGATAGGATTGTAGCCTACGCCATAACCCAAAACCTGGAGCAGCTGAATACTGCTACCACCTGGCTGTGTGACGGCACATTTGCTACTTGCCCCCCTATCTTTAAGCAGCTTTGGGTCCTGCATGGGCAGTTCAATGACCAGGTCATCCCTCTTGTGTTCTTTCTCCTTCCTGGTGCCAAGACAGAGGTCTATGCCAGAGCTTTCAAGATTGTCCGGGATGCTTTGAGCTCCCTTCCCACCAATCAGCTCCCCCCTCCCACCCACACCACAAGGGCCAATCCCTCCTCTGCTGAGAAGGATGAGGCAACCTTAGCCGCTGAGCAGCTAGCTCATGCGCGCTCACTTGGGCCGAAGGTTATAATAATGGACTTTGAGCAGACTCAGTTCAGAGCCTTCCAGGCCACCTTTGATGGAGAAGTCCAGGGCTGCTTCTTCCATTTTTGGCAGGCCCTTTTCAAGAATCTAAAGAGCTAGAAGGACCTTTTTGACAAGTATCTTAACAATGGTAAGGATAAGTGCCGCTTTGCCCTGACCCAGTTTGCTGCCTTGGCTTTTGTGCGCCCGGAGCATACTGGGTTTGGCTTTGAGGCCCTCCAGGAGGATGCTTATATCAAGAAGCACTCCATCATCTTTGAAGGCTACCTGGAGTACTTTGAGCGGCAATGGGTGGGCAAGAAGATGACTGCCTAGAGAGGTAAGAGTGAGGCCACTGCCCCTTGGAACTGTCAAGGCGCCTGCCTCAAGGGGGAGATGAAGACCACCTCTAGCCTTGAGGTTTAGCACAAGCACTTGAAGACCAAGTTTGGGACCAACCCCAAGTTCAACAAGTTCTTCCAGAAGCTGCAGGAGGAGCAGGCCCGGACTGTCTCCAAGTTCCGCGACCTGGCCAACCGGTTGGCCCTCAAGAAGAGGAAGTCTAAGGACCAGGAATACCAGGAGGACGTGCAGAAGGTGTTGAAGAAAAAGTACAAGGTGGCAGAGATTAAGAAGTACCTTGAGGACGTTGCAACTGCTCTTGCTGGTGGCTTTAATTAGCCAAATAAACTTTGCTTTGCTTTGCCTATATATTTTGTACTTTTAAACTTTTAATTTTTTAATTTTTTTTGGATAGTACTAATCTTTTCAGGTATAAATGGTAAGTTTCAGATACAGTTTCAATGTGGTTTTGTAAGAAATATCTTATATTTTGTTAATTTATCTTTAAGCTATGAGATATTTTCAGTTATGCTTATATAAAATATAATAAATTTAAATTAGAATTTTCTTATATTTTGTGGTTATTATGATATATAAAATATCTTTATTTTTGGTTCATTGGATTTTTAATTTTTATGGGAATAAAAAATAATTTTATAATAAAGAGTGTAAATTACATAGTAAACTAAAAAATAGTTGCTTATATCTCCTTATTCTTATTACTTATGGTATTTTTTATTGCATTTTTGAACTCTCTGGAGTCATTTTAGTATAATAAAGTATTTTAAAATAATTTTTTTATATTAAAATTTTTCAGGGTAAAGTGTGCCGTTAATTAAAAAAGTGTCGACATCCAGGAAACGACATTAAGTAAAACCGGGTCGACACTTTACTATAGTGTTGACATTTTTAGTGTCGACATGGGCGCTGTTGCCTAAAACTGCAGTATCTGTTTTAAGTTCAGTTAAGGATTTAGAATATCAGTGCACAAGCTTGCTATGTTATTGTTGTGCATTAGGGACTTTGAGTGCAACTATGTTTTAGCCTGGTAGCAGATTTGTTGGATGGACAAAATATAATCATCGACCGATATGTAACCTTTATATTGCAAAAATAATCTTGCCCCAATGTTGGTCTGTTCAGCGTGCGACTTTTATTTGCTCTGAGCTGGCGTTGGTCATCTATCTCAACGGCTGTGAAGCGTACAGTACAACAGGTTCTACAGAGCCAGCGTTTTGAACATGGACTATAAAGCTTTTTGATGCTCATCTACACTTTCATTGATTCACTTCAAACCAAATTACCTTTGTTTGGACGGTATCAGTTTAAAACAGACCCCAAAGTTGACAAATAAAATTGCGATCCACCTTAAAGATTGGCAGCTTTCTTTAATCAATTAAAGCTCAAAATCTTATTTATTTATTTAAAGGGATCGATAATGTATTGGGGGTCAGGGGATTCAATCAAGGTGAGCTCATACATTCTCAAGTCCAAGAGAAATATGATGAAAGCAGGCTCAGTTAATATAAAGCTTACGAGCTCTTTATCGGAATAGATATACAGTGCTTTGCGGAGCATCTGAAAAATCAAATAAGACGTTTGTTGGGTGGATGAACGGGAGATTGTGAAAAAGGGAAATACACCCAAGAAGATAAATAAATGAATGAATAAGAGACAGCAGTGGTTAACTTCGAGGTAGACGGCGGCCCAGAGCGTGGGCTATCATGCGACGTGCAGGGCCATTGTCAGTAGGAGGCTTGACACGCACGTGCGCTAGACAGTGAATATTTGGTAAATGGGGTTGGATTACCTCGGGGACAGTCTGGAGAGCTTGGCAGTGATTGCTGATCAGTTGTCTCAGTGTCTGAAGTCGAATGAAAGCTGTCACTTCTAGCCTGGCTGCTTTGCTCATCCACATCTTAATTTGGTTAGACACGATATAACTAAAGTTGAAAGAACATTTAATCTATACACAGTACAATACACAGTGGTGGGTGGCACAAGAGTGAAAAAATAAAGGATACTTGAATAACTCGTTGCTATTTTATTGAAACCTTTTGGAGTTCAGTTTTTAACAATTTTAGCTGCAGGGACTTTCTAAATGGTATGAATACAGAATAAACCTCTTAATCAAGACAGAAGCTCCCATTCATAACTAATAACTAAGTGCAGGTCCTATTGCAATATAATTTAGAAATGCCCAACACAAAGAATTAACAAAACATAAAGTCACTGGATTACCTGCTATTTGGGAATGTGCAATGAAGTGTACATATCTGGGAGGATCAGCTATCAAAGATATTGCTTGGGGCGCTGCTGCTGAATATCTCTCGCTGGCGTTTTGGGCTAAAGAAAGTAAGCAGGCATGTAAAATTCAGGCAAACCTTGGGCAGGCGAGCAGAATTTCAAGTATAGGATGGTGGGAGTCAGAATAGCAAGACCCAAAAGCTCTTCTGACTGAGGGCATATCTTCTTTAAAAGATCTGACATTCTTCCATGGTGGGGATAGTTGACAAGTTTCAAACAAGCCCCGTGAGCATTTTCATTAGTTGAGCTATAAGCTGAAGCATGTTGGTGTCCTGAAATAGGCTTAGCATCCGGAATAGAAGAGTCCTGACTGGAGATTGGCTTGCTATGAAAACCATCTCGACGGCCATGCGATTCTGATCTGCTATTGCTTGGTTGCTTGGGTTCAACAACTGGTGCATCCCAAGTTGAAGCTGCAGGTTTAGAATCCACAACAGGAGCATCCCAACCTGATGCTACAGGTTTGGAATCTGCAACAGGTGTGTCCCAATTGGAGTTAGGTTTGTTGTGAGAACCTTCCTGACGGCCACGCGACTCTGTTCTGTTATCGCTAGTGGAAGCATCTCTAATGCTGGGTTGCTTGGGTTCAACAACAGGTGCATCCCAAGTTGAAGCTGCAGGTTTAGAATACATAATGGGAGCATCCCAACCTGATGATGCAGGTTTAGGATCTGCAACGGGTGCATTCCAACTGGAGTTAGGTTTGCTATGAGATCTCTCTTGACGGCCACGCGATTCTGATCTGTTATTGCCAACAGAAGCATCTCTAATATTGGGTTGCTTGGGTTCAACAACAGGCGCATCCCAGCTTGAGGGTGCAGGTTTAGAATCCATAATAGGAGCATCCCAGATTGATGCAGCAGGTTTAGGATCTGCAACGGGTGTATCCCAGTTAGAGATAGGTTTGCTGTGAGATCTTTCTTGACGGCCACGCGATACTGACCTACCGTTATCGGTAGGGACGTCCCTAATGCTGGGTTGCTTGGGTTCAACAACAGGTGCATCCCAAGTTGAAGCTGCAGGTTTAGAATCCATAATGGGAGCATCCCAACCCGATGCTACAGGTTTAGAATCTGCAACAGGTGCATCACGATTGGGGATTGGCTTGCTGTGAGAACTTTCTCTGTGGCCATAAGAGTCTGACATGTTTACAGGGGCGTCCCAATTAGAATTGGGGTTTCCTCGGGAACCTTCACGGCGGCCACGTGATTCCGATCTATTATTGTTGGCAGCGCCTTCCCAGCCATTATTGGAGTTCTTAGAATCTGCAGGTGGATTCCAGCAAGAGCCTTGACTTGATTGGCGAGCATTTTCTCTGACTTTGCCAGGAAGGGAATCTGGTCCAGAAGATTCAGGATGATGATTGTTAGAAGGTTGTCTATCGAAATCCCCAGATGTTGATACCCCTCTGCTACTTGATGAGTGCCCTATGGCCGATCCCTTCAGGCTAGACTGAGATGGGCTTCTTTCGCTTTCTGATGTTGATTAGTAATATTATTTAAAATTGAAATACTGTGGGCGCTGTCCATTTGGGGGTCTTCGAAGAAAGGAAGCAGACGGCCTGGCAGATTAGATTTTTGGAAGGTTATGTAAGCACAGCGAGCCATGTCACAAGACCCAAAGGTTAGGCGGAGTGAGTTTCCCTGAGGCTTGACATGAATGCCAGCTGGGCCTTTGGCTTCTGAGAAAAAATCTAAAATAAAGGGCATGTCCACATTTGCGGGGTAGTTGTGCCAATCTAAAACACAAGTATCTTTACTTGCTCCATTGCTCTTTGGAGCAGTTGAAGTGGGAGGAGCATGCATTTCGGATCGATTAGCTCTTTCATTGGGCCTAGCAGCCTGATGCCGCAAGCCAACATCGCATTCAGATGACATTTGACTAACGGAATGATCATTAGCCTCTTTCTGGAACTCGTTGCGACCATTCATAGATGCGCCTCTTGGAGGTTGGGAAGCGTTCTGCTGATAGCCGTTATTTGATTCCCTTCCGAAATGCTGACTTTCCTGCTTTGGCGAGCTATTGACTGATGAAGCACGTCTTTCCTGCAGGGTAGACTCTGAGGTAGACAATGTTGGCATTGGGTCTACCGAAATCGGTTCCCCCAAGCCCCCATAGCCCCACCGTTCGAGCCAAAGTCATCTTTGGGTAGATTCCAAGTTGCCTCGATGGCCTTTAAATCATTGTAGTTCATTTTCTAAGGTATCAAATAAGCTATTTATCCTTCAAGTAATCACATTATAAGAATCAAAATAAAGAAGCAATTTTAAGGCTGTTTGTTTTCAGAAAAGAATTGTCATAATAAAAGAGTATATTATTAAAAGGGGTTTCAATATTCTGAAAAAAGAAGTCAAGTGATTCAACCAGAACCCAGACAAGCAGAAGATTTTTCGATCACCGAGCCGAAAAAAGCAAACATCTTTTTAAGAAATTACTTAATGCTTACACTGTTCGAACTCTCTACTGCAATATTAAAAATGTTTTACAGGTCAGCTTCAAACACGTCTTTTTAGCAAAACAGCTATCTAGTAAGTAGAAAGACAAAATAGTGTTTTATGAAGCTTTAAATTCAAAAGTACTAGTTGCATAATTAGCATGGGGCTGAACGCTTTAAAGAACAAACAAACAACCAAGGATCTCACTTGCGTCCTATTCTCACTAGACATTTCTACAGTCACTCTTGAAAAAAGTATTTAAAATTCAAAAGATAATTAATAGAACCCTGATCTCTTTAGTCCAAAATAACAGAAATAAATTCCTTGAAACCAAAATAGCCGCGCTGAACGAAAATCAACTCAAAGCTGCTACTCAACAAGGCTCTTACACTGCATGCCAGAACGGAAATTAACAAGGCAGAGAAAAATATAAAATATCGATTTGCAAGTATGAACTTATAACCTTACCTCTCAATAGAACAAAGCAGAAAGAAATTAAGATATTTTTAGACCTTTTGTAAAAGTATGAGCAAGGTTTGGTCAAACTTTTTTATTTTCAAGTTGGACTGCTGATTGCTCACAGCTCAATATTCAGGCTTGATATTTAAGGCTATCTAATTTCCAAAAGCGATAAGCTTGTGACTTTGTCTGCTGAATTCCGACACGCTCCTTCAAAAAAGAATGGAACTTATATCAATAAGTCTTGGCACGAAAAGCCAACTTTAAATCTATAGATAAATTTCCATCACAAAGCATATAAATCCAATCAAGATATTTTTGATTTAAAATATATTAACAATGCTAATTTTAGAATACATCAATGCATAGCATCGGGATGTTAAATCAGCCTTAAAATTTCTAGATAAAAATATATTTCACCATCCATACCAAGTGCTGTATACACTTACCAAAATATAAGTCTATACAGTAGTTTTACAGCCTGTTAAGATAAACAAAAAATGGTCCAGTTCAGAACAGATTGGTTCAGTCACACAACAAACTTCAACCTTTTTGATAAAAATAGGTGCCAATGCCATAGAAAGCATGCACCAATTGGCAAAGAAATGCCCAGACACACAGCAAAATATGCAACCTGAGAACAAATTTATCATGGTTAACAGCAACTACCCTAATCACTAGAAAAGATTGATTTCAGTCACAAAACAAAGCTACTATTTTTACTATGGTCTTTGAGAACAAAACAAACCCAGGCATAAAGGGAAAAACTCGATCCAACAACAAACCCCCATAGCAACTGAAATAGACAACAAAAACAACAAGTACAGATCAGCAAAGTTCTCACACTTTTACCAGTACACCCTAATTAAGATATACACATGCCATAACTGTGCTGTATTAGCAGAATTGCAAGGGGAAAGATAATTGAAAACTAGATAATATCTTTACTTGGGTTATGGGAGATTATATAGTTTGAGTGAGTCTTTTTACCAGGAACAAAAGTACCTGCTGATCAACAATTTGGATGAGTAGAGAGGGGCTTATTCATACTGTAGATTCAGAACCTGTTGGGAAAAGTGTGGGATTGCCAAATTCTTTTACATAAACTCACCAGCTTACTGAAATATCTTTCATCCTTTTATATAAAAAGTAAGTTGTTCTGGGATAAAAATTACTCTATTAGGTTGGCAAGTTCATGCAAAAGAATTTGACAATCCCACACTTTTACCTTTAGGCCCTTAATTTACAGTCCTAACAAGTCAAGAGCTAAATCAGGTGTGCCCCCTCGGGTTTTGGACTATTATTTATTTGATTTTCCTTGTTTGGCAATTTGTGTTGACTTCTGCTTTTGGCTACAGGTTCCAGGGTAGTTGATTTGAGGGCCAGTGAGATGTTTGTGCAAAGCCTTGCTGGGGGTCAACTCCACAGTTTTGGCAATATGTATTTAAGAACAATTATATATGATGCAGTGGATTGTACATTTATAATACTATTTTAGTTCACATCTTTATATTATAAACATATTTTTTTCTTGAAAAAATCACATTCATTTAATAAACTACAAGTACAAAGAACCATTCAATTAGATCTAGTATCAATTTTTCTTTTGTCAGGATTCACTTCTCACTCTGGTATTATGAAGGATTATGGCGCTCAAACATTTTCTGTTACTTCAACCATGTCCAGAACAGGATCAACACTTTTATATTTTTCATCACTATTTCCAACCTTCCCTCTCCAAATCCAGTCCCTTTAAATCTAATTTTCAAGTTGGTGCTTGTTTTTGAAATTCACCTTCAATCTCAACAGGGTTTGAACCTGGAACCTATACCCAAGATTAGTGGATTAATTGGAGAAGCTTACTTCTTTTGGGGGTTGTTGCAAAACTCTAAATTTGGGCTTCAGACAGGGTTTCCTGCTTCCTCTAGTTCTTCTTGCTTAAACTGTAGCTGTGACATCCCCTGCTTACGCTTTCTCTTTCTCTTGGTGCATAGATTAACTGCTTTAAGTTAATCATATTGATCTCATAATATTTACTCCCAGTTGGCCATCCTGTTAAACTTAACCAATTTTGGTTGGTTTCCCCAGCTTTTTAACTCCCTTAAGTAGTTTTAAAAGCTATGGCAGCAACCAAAAATGCCTCAGATTTAAGCAAATTCCAACTATCAGGTTAAAATATACACTCTGTTAACAGGGATTTTTGGGGTTGATAAACAAAATGGGTCAACACAGCAACAAATTGCTTGCACACCAAACAAAAATATTCAAAATACATGGATTACCAAGCAGAATGGTGTGAGCTGACCTTTTGTCATGAATGAAATTTCAATACTTGTATTGAAAACCCAAGAGTTGAGCCCCAGTTCCCAGAAGGCAGATTGAACCCTCCAGAACAGTCCAGGACCCGCCAATCTGTTAAGTCACAGGCTCAAATTGGTAAATTACTCCGTGACCTGCTGGCCTACTATGGAGGATTCCCTGAATAGTTGCCAGTCTGCTGCCAAACTGGTGCCAATGAAGACCCATACCTACAAAGGGAATGTAACCTGGCTAACGGAGGTTGGGGAAGGACCTACTGCCAACCTGCCAAGAGCCAATACTGGAGCTTCAGAATCAACACTGGAAGCCCTAGAATCAAACCCTGATCCTCCAAAGACTACTCAAGTCACGCAAAGTGGACAGGAACCTGCCCACTTGCTAAATTGCATACCCAAGTTGACAAGTTACTCCGAGACCCACCAGTCTCTCAAGGACAATTCCCCAAATGGTCATCAGATTGATACCAACCTTGAGCCACCAAAGACCCAAACCTATGCAGAGGTTGCAGCTTGCCTTAAGGAGGTTAAAACAAAACCTATTTTTAACTCTGCCAATGACCACCATCAACTGCCAGCATTCCATCCAGAGAGGGTAGTGCAATTGAACTACTCAGGTGACATAGTGAATAGTGGCGGCGGAACAAATCATTGCCACTTCTATTCACCAGAGCAGGCGCTACCTGGATCTCCCGCCCTTGAGACTCTAAGCCAAGATCCATGCCCCGCCAGTGCCTTGTCTGCAAACCTGAACCCTGCAAAAATCAAAGAAGCAAAGTCCCATGGTATAAAAACCCTGGCAGTATGGTGAAGACCACATTGTCATTTTTGATAATAAAGTTTTATGAAACTTTGGTTTGAACAAATCTTACCCTATCTAGTCTTAGTGATCTTCCATCTTAATTCTGGTCAAGTAGACTACCAGGCCGCCGCCCCCTCCCAAGACCAATATGCTGAATTGCCCCAGGCATTATACCGTCCCCTGGTAGCCCCCTTTGGACCTGTGCACTTTACTGAATACCTCCAAGCCGGCCTATTTAGAGTACAACTTGGGAACCATCCTCATTGCCAACCCTTTGTCAAGGACTAGAAGTACTGAATAAACAGTATGCAAAGGAAAGAGGGTCGAGATACCGCCCTTGTTGTTCAAAGACAAGTACAACTACCTACCAGTGTACTTTGTTCCAATGACTCCACCATTAACCCCAAGACCAGACCACCCACTGGAACCTACCGCCACCACCAAGACTACCTCTACCCAACTGTTTGGAGTACTCTACATTACTTTGACAGGATTGGTGGATTCCATGGTCCCCAACTCCGGACCCTGGTCCTTACTCAGTCAATCTGTATCTTATGTTATCAAGTTAGCACCCATTCTATGGTGGGCCTTACCCACCGGCTCGGCCACACCTTGCCCTGAGCCGCCCAATGTCTCTACCTATGACTGGCTTCCTGACATTATGCCAATCTTTTACAAACACGGTAACCTGGGCCCCAAGATGTTGTTAACACTTGGGGCAACTTGTATGCTCTTTTTTGTGATAATCACTTATTACACCCATAAGGCAATTACCTATCTGATACTCTCATGGATGAAAAACCAAACCACCAAAGAATTGAAAGAACCTTCACCTGGTGCAAAACCACAGAACCCAGCCACATCACAAGTGTAAAATATGATAGTGAACCAGACCACAACCAAGGTGGATATGCCCCAGATGGGCAAACTCACCTTAGAAGAAGCTTGCCAAGCCATGCCAGTCCTCCACCTCCACTTCCAAATCAACTCTAACACCTACCCCAGTGACACTGAGAAAGTCTTGGGGGTGGCCGCCATGCTATCAGGAGACACACTGGATTGGTTCAGAAAAGCCACCGCTGAAGATGTTGAATTTTGCCTTGACTATTCAAAATTTGAGGCCAAACTCATGAGCACTGGCAATGACCAAGACACCAGATACTATGCGCTGAACTCTATGTTAGAGATCCGACAAGCAAACCACCTTATCCAAGCCTATATCAATGAGTTCCTTAAACTTAAGATGCGCACCCAAATTGAAGATGAATTATCTGCCATTATCTTCAGAAAGGAAGTTAATTCAGCCATGAAAGACCTGTTGAAGCACCACCCGCCTACACTGAGCCTAGAGGAACTACTGCCCCTATGCAAAGGCCTGAGTCTAAACCAAGAAGGACAGAACTTGTACCCTGCCCGAGCCGGCAGGGCCATGACGCCCAATCAACCTGTAATGTCCCCTGACGAGTTACAACACCACTATTGAGATGGGTTGTGCTTTTACTGCCATGAGGCCGGACACCTAACCAGAGCATGCCCTAAGAAGAATACACCTCCTGTATCCTTGGCACAAATAAAAACCTCTGCACAATCTTATAAATTCATCCAAGTGACCATAGACTGTGTGGGAATTAAGCGCCAGATTGAGGCCTTTATTGACACAGGAGCCAATGAAAGCTTCATTGACGCCAACCTGGCAAAGGAACTAAGATTAACAGCTTCAGAGCGCAGCCTACAAGTAACCATGGGAAATAGCTCCCTGGACACTGGCTACAAGTGTGAACAGGAACTTCCTTTGACAATTGGACAGAACGGTTATCCAACCCCCTTGATCCTCTTGCCGGGATTGCCTCATCCTCTAGTACTGGGGGACTCATGGTCTGACAGACATGGACTGATTCTAAACTATTGTGAGCAGACTGCCACCTTGGGACAACCTGAATCTTGTGACACTGTTCCGTTCTGTATGAGTCATGGCAGAACCCCAACCAACAGACTCTTAACCATAAAGATGGAACCCAGCGTTGGGAAACTACCTAACCCCCTGAAGAAGTGGGACCATGTATTTAGCAAAGAAGAGGCCACAAAACTACCCACCCACTCAATCTACAACCACGCTATAGACCTGCTACCAGGTACAAAACCACATCACAGCCCCATTTTTCACCT